>VDFB02037743.1:30357-144530 GCA_007258455.2 Sequoia sempervirens | reverse complement strand
ACATTATATATGAATTTTTTATCATAATTGTTTGAGGCTTTCTTGGTGATAGTTCATTGGTGTGCCTTGTCAATGCATCTGTGACTTTCTATTTGATTTGACATTTTGGTTGTTTTAGCCTCCCAGACAAGAGATGTTCATGTCATTTCTGCCTATACCTCTAGAAGTGTTTTGGACTTCTGATCTTCTAAGCCATTTCTTATTTTTTATTCTCTACTTTTGATAAATACACTGGCACATGGTAGTTTACTGTATTGGTATTTTCTATGTTGAATACTTTCCTGTTTATATTATGTCATAACTGTATCATATGATACTAGATAGTTATTAATTGCTCAAGTAAGCCTTAGGTTACGACTTTCACAAATTAGCATTAACTGTTTCATGCCATTTCCATGTACTGGTGTTTTTTGAAGTTATGAAACAAAAGAACTTTACTGTTATCCTGTATACTATATATGCAGTCTAATTCCACATGTCTACACCTTCTTGTCCGGTTCAAGTCTCAATAATCTAAGGAACTTTGGTTTTCTAGGAATTTTTTTCTGTTCTGTTCAATAATATTCTATAATAAGAAATCCTTTTTTCCCTCTGTATAGTTCTATTAAAGCAAACTTTGGTTTTGTGCAGTTTTGCTGTGGTTATTGACAGCAGCATGCATTAAGACAGGGAGGCCACAGATAGCTCGCAAAGCAATTGAACTTACAGAAAGAAGGCTGGCTAGGGATGGTTGGCCAGAATATTATGATGGAAAAGCTGGTGGGTATATAGGGAAGCAAGCTCGAAAATACCAGACTTGGTCTGTAGCTGGTTATCTTGTCTCAAAAATGATGTTAGAAGATCCTTCTCATCTGGGAATGATCTCTTTAGAAGAAGATAAAAAGATTCTCAAGCCACGTCTTAAAAGATCGGTTTCCTGGACATGCTAATTGAAAACAATTGTGTATGCCACGTTTGGCACGTTGTACCATCATTTTTCAATTTTCATTAAAAAACTGTTCTTCATACATGAGAGTTCAGCGCTTGTTCTGCTTCTCTCATCTTGTACATGTTAAATTGTTTGCCTCTTTGATTCCAAAAATAAGATGATAATGAAGCACTTCTTCACCCCACATGCTGTTCTCTTCGAATTTCCTGCAATCTAAATTTTGTGGGCATTCCATGTATCTTCAAGGCTTACTTGAGTTTCTGTTATAATATTACTTCTATAAAATATTTCTGATGAAAGGCATGTTAAAAGAGATCTGTATTGAGTTATATTGTACTAATCTCCATGCCAGTTTCAATAAACTTATTCATATATATATGCCTTGACCTTTTAGCGATTACACGCTTTCATTTTACAAATGAGGTTCAAGAATGGTTATGGTCAGAAAGTTACCCTAGGTTTTTTTAATGCCATTAATGTATGGCAACATGAATTCTGGAATTGTTTGTCATAAAAGCTCAGTTTGGTTCTTGCTTTATTCTTGTAAAATGTAGTTACTTTTGGAAGAGGTCTTAGAACAGAGTGATTCTTGCAGAAACTCCAAAACACATTTCCGTTAATTGTCTGTAGTTTCAACTACCTATGACACCACCATCCATGGTATCTTACAGAAAGAAAATCTGTTAATTTTTTTTTATATTGCTAATGGCGTGAACATGAAACCAATAATAATTAAATAATGAGACTAATACTAGCTCCTTTCAAGCAACCACACTAGAAACCACTTATGAAAGACAAAGAGTCGCAACTTAGAAATCCACTTTTAGGAATCACCTCCACACTAAAAGCCAATTATGAAAGACCATGAGTCACAACTTAGAATTCCATATTAGTTGTCCGGATGGGAATTGAACTTGGGTCTCCACAATGAGAGCTCAGTGCTTTAACCAATTAAACTCAACCCCTTGAATAAATCTGTTAAATTTGATTTTTATGATGCTATTTATTAATAGACTGAATTATCATTTGTACATGCGTAGGACTAGGCTAATTTCCTGACATTTGCTCTTAACCATAGTAAAAAGAACATGTCATCACGGATCCCATGTGACCCAGACTTTCCTGGCAAAGTTTCTTTAATACCTGACATTTTGGGGCAGGCCAAGGGCTGCTCGGGGAAGTGTTTTTCTCAATCTTCTCTAAATCACACGGCTTATTGTTGTCACTAATTGGTAATGTAATAGAGATGGGTTGGAACAGTTAACCCTAATTGGAGCTTAGTAAAGGGGTTCAAGCACATTCCATTATGTGCAAGGATCTTTACACATGTACATGATTGAGCTCTGCATTATGTGCATCTCTAGAGAGCACTACATTCTGTCCATACCGCTCATTTGTGTTTCCTTCGTAGGGGACTTTTTTTTGTGTAGAGATCCATGGCATACTGCAGGTATGTATTCTTCTGAGCATTGCAGTTATGCTCATTGGGTGCTGTCTATTGATGAAGCCAAGCATTTCCAGTGATGAGGACATAACCTTAACAAAAATCTTGTACACAGTGTCATGCAGATGGGGAATTTTAAACATATTTTGGAAGTCTATTTCACTAGTAAATTTAATCTGTTTCTTCGAATAGGAGTTTTGCTCGGTCTGTCCACAGATACTGTTTTAGGTTCATCAGTTCTACATTTTAGTTCAGTTTGTCGGTGGTAAACCCTTTAGTGAGGCTTAACGATGTGGACATTCCATACAAACTTTATGCTAAATTTATGGGCGAAAGTGTTCTGAATTTTACTTTGTTTTAAACACCCTACTGGAACTGTACATCGTGTATTGAACAGCTTTTCGCACTTCAATGTCTGCAGAGATCCTAGAATGTTTAGTTTTCTTTGGCCTAATGGTGGAGAACTTGTACTTTTGAAAGAGAGATCACACATTCAAATCTTGCAGGAGGTAGGCTATGTATGCCTTGTTTGTAGCATAGTAGCTAGGTGCCTCCTGCATGGAGTATGGAGTATTCCCATATTACTCTAAGTCATCTGTAGACCAAAAAAGTCCCATATTACTATAAGCCATCTGTAGACCAAAAAAGCAGATTACCCAGTATCGTGAACTATAAAAAAATCCATTTCCATTTGCCATACTACAGTGTATAGTTTCTATAGGAATCACACTATTTAGTTTCTAAGTAAAATTATAAAACTGATTATTTTGTAGATATGTTTACTAAAATCTTGTACTTGGTTGCCCATGTTTGCACTATAAACTACAGGGAAACTAGGAACCGTCTTATTTTTATAAAGAAAATGCTTGTCTTGTTTATTGTAAGCTTAGCTATTCGCATCATGAGTATCCTACTATTTGTTTTTTCCACGCTCTATGCTATTGAAACAACAAAAAAGGCTGCAAAATATCCTACTTACAGTTTTATGCCTGCCAGCTACATCAAATATCCATTTGTGTAACTTCATACTTGTCTACGTCTATTGCATATCATATTCATCCACAAGAAAAACTATTGCAACAGGAGTATGTTGATTCCTTTAACTTATATGGAGATTTAACAACTATTGGATGTAATAAACAAAGTAACTATATTTGTATTGTGTTCAAGCACATGTCAATTAGATGTATAATTATGAATAAGCTACTAAAAGAGAGATGGGCACTAGGATTTTCTCTTGGAGAAACCCAATATGGAAAATTGCCAGCAGTAGTGAAGCTATTTTTCCTGATCTTTACAGTTTGTCATCTCCGTGGGCTATTAGGGAGCCAAAAACATCAACATCCATATGCTATACAACTGTAGTGGAATTACTTGGATACAAACGATGCTTGCTATAACTGTATCAACTTAGCTGAGAGATTTATTATAAGGTTTAAAGGTATCCCGATGAAGCATAATTAAAATAATAGGATTATTGGATTTGTGGATGAGGACAAGCTAGTTATACTAGTACATTAGATTTAATTATAAGTAGGAGGTATTTTTCCACAGCGTGTCAAATTATGATATTGCTATCAGGATTCAACCGTGTAGTTTCGAGTCAAACTCCTTGACCCATGTTTCATGAGTAGTGGTTCACAAGAACCCATCTCTCATGATAATTTGGCGGACCAGTGCTTCACCTCTGTGAGCATCACCTAGATGCAATGAGTGCTAAGTGGACCATTCATTATCATGAGAGATGGGTTCTTGTGAACCACTACTCATGAAACATGGGTCAATGAGTTTGACTCGAAACTACACGGTTGAATCCTGATAGCAATATCATAAGATTTAATTATTTCCAATTATGATTTATTGATGTATCTTAAGTCGTTGAGTGGCTGAGTTTTTTTTTTAAAGCACCTGTCCTTAATTGAATCATGAGTTTGTAGTGTCATGGACAAAAAGTAAGAGAAGAGAATCCAGTGCTCTAGATTGTTGGCTGAGTCAAGTAACTGTAAAGTTGAGTCTTTTCTTGTCTAATCGTGTCCTGGTTGATCATAGGATGTTTGCAGCTTTGTTGGCCTTTATTATGTTGTCTCAGTTCCGTGGTCATTTGGCACGAGTGATACCTTGTCCTAAGACTACGAGCCAATTGTGTGTCAACACATGAACTGTGTCTCTCGGTCAGCTTGACTTATCCATGTCCAAACTTGTATTTGAATTCTGACCTAAGGTTTGGTCGATTGAGTCAAATCAAGAATGGTATAAGAATTATAAACTAAATGATAATCTAAACCTAACATTACTAACCCTACAGTCTAACCAAAGTCTAGGACAATGGCCTGTTTTGGTCAAACCCTTAAATTTAGGTTTCGCTATTGAAAATGTTTTAGTGAGGCTTGACTAGTGGTAGCCAACCTACCAAACCAGGACTAGTTTGGGGTGGTGGCAGTCATACCACTTACTCACAATCCTTAAAGAACTCCATGCCTTAGTGGCAATTGAATGGGAAGAGGTGCAGATGATTCTAGAAGAGAGAATTATTAAGAGCTCAAAGGGGGAAATAGAAGGCATTCGATATTCATTTGGGTTTTTCTTTAATTGTATTTTGAAAAAGCTAGGAGAAAGAGCTTTCTTTGGGTATCTTTTATTATCTATGATTTACTTTGTGAGGAGTTAGGCAAAGAAGTTATTTGCTGAACTCTTGGGATTTCGGATAGGCCAAGCAGATATTTGGATTCCTTTAATTGCATTTTGTGCACATGAATAATTAGGTATGTGTACTTTTTAATTTGAGAAGTTTGAAAGTGGGGCATTCATTTTGGAATGATTGAAAGGTTTATTAGACTTTTATATTATAGTTTTGAATGTATTGAAAATGGGGAATGCACATTATTTTGTTATCCATAGAGCTTTCTTTGTGGATGACATAGTGCTATACACACCATCCAATCAATGTGATTGTTATGGTTATTCTTCCTATGTTGTAGCATAAGGATTGCATGTATGAATCATATGAAATTCTTATTTTCTTATGTAAAATGTGTTCGACCTAAAAAGGAAAGATTGGTTGACCTCAAAGATGAGAATGATTGTTAGTCTTTGGATGCTTTGTTTTTGTTTAAGCATTGTGATAGTCTCATAGGAGATTGAAAATTGTTAGAGGACATGATGACATGCTACACTATTTGAATAATATATTAGTTATTTATTTTTGTAGTTTTGTTACTAATGTGAACTACCAAGTGCATAACCATGCTATAACATTGGTCTTTTGGCATACAAAGGAACCCTTTTTCTTAAATTGTCAGGACAATACCCAACTAGTGAAAACTCTATTTATTCAAATAAAAGTATAATTTACTCCTTAATATCATGTTGTTGGTTTATTTGCTTAAAAGGCAATCTTGTATATGTTTGTCTTATTCTTGGAGGTTAAATATTGAATCTTACTCGTCTTTAAAATATTGGGAATAAATGTTAATTAGTTATATGTTAGTATTGTCTCCTTGATTTTAAACTCACGATTATTAATGATTTATTAAATGTTTCCATATAGAGATCGAGACATGGTAGATTGTTATTAAAAGTAAACATAATGGATCCTAAGGGCCATTTAATTCTTATTGGTTGATTAGACACTTATTTAATACCAATGTTTGAGAGTCCCAATCTTTGAAATGGATTAAGTATCTCGCGTAGATTAATTTTTAAATATTTGCACTATTTAAAACATGTGCATTTAGTTTGCTAGTAGTAGGGTGTTTCTAGTGATGAAGAGATGTGGTCCATAAGACCTACCTTCCATCATGTGCCACCAACCTTTTTACATGCAAGTGAAAATTGTTACCTTGGGTCCCGAGGGAATGATTATAGGGTTAGTGTTTGGAGACCATTAGCAACATCTTTGGATAGTAGGTGAGCACTTGTCTTTATCCTTCTATAGGTGCACAACTAGTGTTGTAAATTTTATGTAGTTACTAAATTATAGAAAAAGTCAATTGTGGACGATCTTATCTACTTTGGAGATGAGGGATACATTTGTACCTTGTACTCAAAATCCTTGTCCAACTTTATGTGGTATTTTATTATGCTGAGTCAATCACACTTGATGCCTTTGTCTCCTCCCTTTGCAAATGCATTTCTTAGAGTAGGAACTTTTTAAAGGATTGTTTTTATCATTTGTCAAAAATAGATGAATCATGTATAAGTATTATCTAGTTCTACTAAGAAACTCATGAAAAATTTAAATTGTTAAAAAAGACAACAAGATAAGTTAAAACATATCTTAAAAACCCTTCTGTAAATGATGATATTTTATCAGATCCCAAATGAAACATTAAAAAAATAAACCAATTAAACTGTATTCCATTTATGAATCCGAGTTTTATCTTCAAGATTTCTTCATCCTGTGATTACTAGCTGAAGAAACTACTGAATGAACTGCTCAATTAACATCATCAACATATGAAGCAACTGCCCCTACCTCCCTGGCTCCTGCCCTTGCTTTTGCTTATGCTCCTGGACCCCACTGTTCCAACCTACCCCGAGCGGAGTGGAAAGTCGAGCTCCCTGAAATTGTAGTAGTACCCGGGTCGACCGGTCGGGCAAGGAAAGTCATTCACAATGATGATAGACAGGTGGGATGAGTGAGTATTAGCATGCCTATAACGAAGCAATCGGACCTCTCTAGGGTCTGGACAATGTTTCCCGCCATGTATGGGGGCTTGCCCCCCGGCGTAGAATAGAATAGTGAAGAGTGGGAAGTGGGGGTTGGCGGTGGGGCCCCTCTTCATTTGTACTGTTTCGATCGGATGGGATTTTGGCCCTGACTATTCATACTTCCATAGGAGTCTGACGGATTGAGAGCCTAGGGTACCAAGAGACAAAAGAACTGATTTAATTCCCCTTGGATTTTGCTCTGTGTCTACTTCCTTTGTTTTGAAACAACTTGCAAATTTGGGTTGCCTACTTCTGTTAGATGAGGTCAAAAACATAATGAAACACCCTTTTTGTGGTCCTCTAAACCAAAAATACAATAAATCATCTGAATTTTTAATAATTTTTAGATTCAATTCTAAATTAGGTCTATAATGTCTAAATTTTTATAGACATGTAGTTTTTGAGGTTTATAATTATTATTTTATATGTGCATATGTATTCTTCAAATTCTCTCATTAAATTTGTGTATAGATTTTTTCAATTCTTAATGTATACTTAAACTAGAGAGACTTTACATATTTATTTAATATAAATATCTTAAATCGTTTAGTTTCCACTAAAATTATAAGGCACAACTCATTAATTTATTATCTAGAGATTTTATACTATTCAATATCCATTAACACTTATGTTTATTGGACTTTATTTTGTAGGAGTTCATTGTTATTTGTTTTTATTAAGGTAAAACATGGGTTTTTGAAAGGACCCCAACCCTTTTACAACAAAACAATGCAATGACAATAGGAACTAGCCCCATGAGGTGTGGGACTTACCAAAATAAATAGAAACACCAAAAGCAAAAAGAAAGAAACAACAACATAGGCCAAACAATTGGGAAAGGAACACACATTGCATAGTAGCTACCACTACCGAATAATCTTTTGTAGGCCTAAGATAGCCTTTTGTTAAGGTTAGGTAGATTGGAGCAATAAACATTAACAATTATACGCAGATTAAATAACCTATAAATAACAATGAAGAATAACACAAAAGAGATCAACACAAAAATTTAATGTGGTTCACCCAATATGGGCTACATCCACAAAAATTCGGCTACCCCAATGATTTTATTATCCAGTGCAAAACATATTACAATCTCATGAATTACACACATCACAACATACATCTTAGCCACTTATAACAAGCTTTTTGAAGCTTCTAGAATTAGGGTTTTACAAGGTCTTTTTTTATTTGACGTGTTAACGGGAAAACCTTAACGTGTCAACGGGAAAAAACTTTGACGTATCAGCGTGAAAACCTTGATGTGTTAACAATTTTTTTTTTTTTGTTACGAGTGTACAATATTTGCATGATCAGTCGCCACATACCAATAATCTCCCACTTGGAGACTAATCAGGCTCCACACCAAACAATCTCCCACTTGGAGACCGATCTTGGATGACACTGCTGCACTTGCAGCTCCCACTAGATTATAGGTCTGGATGATTTCTTATGTCCACCATTATCAATCGTGAAGGCCAACAAAAATTGATGAGGAAATTAGTTTCTCCTGTGTAACTACCTTTGTGAACATATCTACAGGTTTCTTACTTGTGTGAATTTTCTCTAGTAGTAGTATGACAGATTGAGAGCCCAAGTTACTAAGAGACAAAAGAACTAGTTTAATTCCCCTTTGGATTTTCCTATTTTTTCTATATGTCTACTTCCTTTGTTTTGAAACTACTTGCAAATTTGGGTTGCCCAATTCTGCTAGATGAGGTCAAAAACATAATGAAACACCTTTTTTTGGTCCTCTAAACCAAAAATACAATAAATCATCTGAATTTTTAATAATTTTTAGATTCAACTCTAAATCAGGTCTACAATGTCTAAATTTTTATAGACATGTGTAGTATTTGAGGTTTATAATTATTATTTTATTTATACATAATATATTTTTCAAATTCCCTCATTAAATTTGTGTATAGATTTTTTCAATTCTTAATGTATACATAAACTAGAGAGACTTTTCACATTTATTTAATATAAATTTGTGTATAGATTTTTTCAATTCTTAATGTATACATAAACTAGAGAGACTTTTCACATTTATTTAATATAAATTTGTCTTAAATTTTTTGGTTTCCACTAAAATTGTAAAGCACGACACATTAATCTATTATCTAGAGATTTTATACTATTCAATATCCTTTAAAACTTATGTCTAGTAGACTTTATTTTGTAGTTCATTGTTATTTGTTTTTATTAAGGTAAAATAGGGCTTTTTGAAAGAGCCCCCAACCCTTTTACAACAAAACAATGCAATGACAATAAGAACTAGTCCAGTGAGGTGTGAGACTTACCAAAAGAAATAGAAACACCAAAAACAAAAAGAAAGAAACAAAACAACAACATAGGCCAAAAAATTGGGAAAGGAACACACATTACATAGTAACTACCACTATCAAATAATATTTAGTAGGCCTAAGGTAGCATTTCCCTCTTTAGTCAAGAAATCCACTTGGTCTTCAAAATAAACCTATAGATTTTCCTCTTCAATGTCTATTACATCATTGTTAGCAACCAACTTGGCACAAGTCCTCCTAGATAGTCCTTCTAAAGTATAGTTTAGTTTTCTTTACTTGAATGTCTTTTTTGTAGAATGAAAAGGTTGGTAGTCAAGTTCTTTATAATAAATTTGTTGAAGAAAATGATTTTAGTCAAGCTTCCTTTGATCTCTTTTTGTTTCCTTTCTAAAGCACCCACTCTTTGGATTATGTTGTCTCATGTGTTAATGACAATATAAAAATTGTTAGCATCATACCATAGGTCCTCATTAAAATTCAAATTATTTTCCTTCCCATACATGGTAAGACTTTCCTTGACTTGAATATTAAATTTTTAAGAATTTGGAATTGTCATAGAAATGACTTCATGATACAGTTGTGTGGTTAAGAGCTTCCTCTAACTTCCTCCCTTTATCTAATAATGCTTCAAAATTATGACAAAAGGAGAGAAAACCCTCAATAAAGGAATTGGGATGAACCTCCCCAAATAGAGGGTCTGGAAGTGGAACTAGGGGAAGTTTTCTTCCTCAAAATATTTGTGCATTTCTCCAAATGGGAATTCTCTTTAACAAGGTTTGTGACAAGGTCATTATTAGGGGTGTGACAACCAAGGAAACCTTAGAGGACTTTTCTTTTACAAGAGGGGTGATGATCCTGGCCTTTTTTAGAACATGTCTAGGAGGAGACCTTTTCTTTTCTAAAGCCAAAGGTAGGAGAGAGGGGTCTCTTTCAAGGGAAGGGAGAGATTCCTTGGGAGAAGGGGCCTAGGTAGAGAGGAGTGGAGAAGTATTTTTCTAGAAACAAGTAGCCCTTGAAGGTCTTGGGGATATAAGGAAGGTTTAAGGATCTTAGGATGGTATTGTTAGTAGGGGTTTTGGCAAGTTGATGTCCATACAAGAAATAGATAAAGCCCTAGTGAAAAAGAAGGTTTATTTTACCACTTGATGGACATTTTGAACTAAAAGTTTCAAAATTTCTAAAGATTTAAATAGAAAAAATAAGAATTTAATTTTCTTCTTGTAGTGCAAATAGTTGAGCATACAAAATGATAATAATAGATTCTTTTATAACTACCCTCTTGGGTTATGTACCTTATAAGCATGTTTGTAACTTTTCCCCATGACTTTGGGAGGTCATCCTTTTTAATACATTTTGGAAGCAACTCACCCATTCCCCTTTGCAAAGGAACATCTCCATTGTTCAACATTTCTATACTTGTAGTATTTTTTCATCCATACTCCTTATCTATCTATCCACATGGCTTGAACTACCAATTATTCTAAGATCGTGAAGGAGAGGTCATGAACATACACTAGCTGAATTGTCTGGATGATTGAGAAAATTTGATAGCTAAAATAGGATCATATATGTTCATAACTTCCAAAAGGGTAGTAAGGCCTCCCTTCATAGAATTTTGCATTTAATGTGATTGTTCTTAACTCATTCACAAGATCAAGGTTCAATCTTGAGCATATCCCCTCCCATTGTGGTAAAACTCCACCAACCATTGTTTGAACACCTACAAAATAAATGCACCTCCAAATTTTTGTTGAAAGGGTTAAGTTAAAATTGTTTTTTCACATCTACAAAGAGAATGAACCTTGAAAAGATTAATCTTGTCCTTCTTCCCCTTTGGTACAATGTTGAAATTATTTCTCTACTCATTTCCCTATTCATTTTCATTTGTTAAGTACACCATATGTTATCTAATTGAATCTTGTGTACCTATCTATTGCATTATTTTTACTTATCACATTGTTTTAAATGGTTGTGTTTGGCATTTTTGGAGTGGTATCTTTGTTTTCTAATTTTTGTGTGTGATTTTCATAATAGATTTATGACTATGTAGAGTAATGAAATGTTCTCAACAATACATTTATTTACTTTAATAAAAACATAGCTTCTTTTGCATTTAGTTTAATGATTGAATTTTTTTTATTGAGTTGCAATTGTTTTGCTCCTCCTTCTCATTGATCATCTAATTATTTTTACATAGCTTATTTTACATTTTTTTATTGAGCCACAATTGTTGTGTTTCTCATTCTCCATAATCTTTGCTTTTTGTATAATTTGTTTTTCTCTTTTTATTTACTATGCTTCATCTCTTTCACCTTCATACTTTATGTCTCTCTTACACTTATAATGCATGTCATTCACACACATCACTTTTTTTAGCTTCCCCACTTGGATGCATCTGTTGATATTACTTTTTGAGCCAAATAATTCATTACTCTTCCCTTGGAGAAGATACTTACTACATAATTTTCTATACCATTATTTTAAATGCTCACATATTCAATGTTGTGTTCACCATTGTTCTTGCATGATGATATCTTTTTATTGAATTTTCATTCTATTACTCCCATGATTATTTATTACACCACATATGCTTGTTTTCCGTACATTATCACATTACACATAACACATTTATGCTATTGCACTTACATGATTATATATGTTATACAATTATACATATGGAACTTACATGATTATCTTTGGCACATGGAATCCTTTCATGACTTGTCATCGCACTTCGGGGAAAAATTTGGGGAAAAATATTCTTGTCTTGATGTGGAGTGAAGCATAATAAAAGTGATAGGTTTGCATTTAACATTGTGTTCAATAAAAATATCTACAAGCTTGATTAACTTGAATGAAAAACTCACAAGATTATATAGGAAGAAACATGCCTAAATTATATTATTGAGAAAAAGATTCAAAATTTTAAACTGAAAACCAAATTGGGAAGAAGTTGAACTACTTGCTAACTTAGACTAACCTCCTAGAAACTAGGATTTTAACATTTTAATTTATAATTTTTTACATAGGATGAACATTCAAAATAATAACTAATACAAATTATAAAATAGGAACACAAAACTAAACTAACCCTAAGTCTAATCCTAGGTACTCTTTGAATCCTCACCATGTTATTCTTAATAATAGATGCATTGTACTTAAATGCTATTAGAAAAATGGGAAGTATTGTAAAGGTTGAGAAGAGTAAAGGGGAGCTACAAAGGAAACTATATGAGAGTTTATAGAAGAATTTGTTAAAGTTGATGTAGGAGTAATGTATACATATTCTCTTGATGTAGAAATCACAAAACCTCATGTGGTACCTATAAGTTCTTCTTACGAGAATGCTCCTATTACATCACCAACTAAAGAAGATAGGCCTTCAAACATAATAAGAAGGAGAAGGAAATTAATTTTATAAGGAGAACTAGATTATAAGAATGTAAATCAACACATGCCATATTTTCCATATTTTCTTTAAAACCTTGGTTTTCTATAATATTAGAGAACTTGGAAACTATAGCAGGTTAGTTGATGACAAGACAAGAGAAAAAGGGTGACTCTGACTCTACTAGTGGCCAAAGGCATTCATTAAAAATAAAGAAGGATTGATTCAATATATTAATAGATGTCTAACAAACAAGTTGAAGAGGAAATACACCACCTCTCAAATGGCATACCTCAAATATTTAATAAAGAGATCTTACACGATCTTATTGTAAGTTGCAAGTCAAGTAAAAAATTGAAAAAAAATCTACAACAAATTCTAGAGGACGAACCAATATTGAGGGGATATGTAAAATGGAGGAAACCAAAGGAACACTAAGAGTTGGAAGAACTATACTTCATGGAACAAGAACTTCCTACAAAAAATTAGTTAGTAGAATCTTATGAAATAATTCAAAAATAAAAGAAATAAATATGATCACTAAGGGAAAATATTTAAAAAATAGAAATTGATCAACAATAGAGAGAAGTTATGGGACCCTTCATCTCCAAGAAAGAGAATTAAAGGATGAGAGATGAACTAGAAATTAAATGGTGCAAGGAAATTAGGGATAAGTTACAAGATTTAAAAGAAAGGAAAATAGGGGTTCTAAGTTCCATGCATTACAATATACGACCAAATCACTAAAACACATCCAAGGATCGCATAAAGCAAGCTAGGGGAAATCATGGGGTCATAATGTGTGTCCAAATTCTTCATATATTTAACCTTTTTTTCTATATCATGTAGGTCACCTTTATACCATGCTCTTTTACCATTTCGTGTTGCATATGATTAAAATAGAAATATGGGGAACTTAATTAAGTTTATTAAGATAAAATAAGTAGAAATAAGTATTGGTTATTTTTATTAATTCCACTACCCTTTGCCAACTTATAGCAATATAGGGTATATTTTTTGAAGATAACTTATGTGCAACTCTTGTAGCATTGGTCGAATGAAGAAGGAAATTGCTAACAAAAACTATGACACTTGTGGTTATTATAAACACCACTAAACTATTAGTTTCCAATTGCCATGCATCATGGGAATATAATTCTACTTAAAATATTTTTTATAATCAACATGATACATATCACAAATAAATATTTGTTTTGATATTTTCTTTGTTTGCAATCTTTTTTATGTATAAATGATGGGTCTCACAAACACTAATGAACACTATACATATTAAGCAATTTTTTTGGCACCATTTCTTCTATAAACACTTGAAAGAATGGTGTAAAGGGATATGCATTTTTGAAATAAAAATAATATTGAATATGGATTCTTTATGATTTTAAATATTTGAATCAAGTCTATTAGTTTCAATTACTAGAGGATCATTTTCATCACAAGAATGTGAGGTAGGGCCCACTCACTTAAATGTGTGTGGATGATAAGTTGTCATTTTCTCTTTCATGTGTGGATTGATCTTTATATAATTTGTTTGATTAATATTTTGATCCATAATTTTATTAAGTTTACAAATCTTAGAGTGAATATAAATTTTAATGTTTGCAAATCTTAGAGTTAATATAATTTTATTAATTTATAAATTATAGAGTTTATTTAAATTATAGATATTTACTCTAACAATTTTGATTTATTTATCAATAATCACTTTATTAGTTTGTAATAGTTATTTTTGACAATATTATTTTTGTTCGTGTAGTTATGTTATTGTATGCTCTTGTAACTAGTTTTGCTTTCTATCATTCCTTATAACATAGTATAAGGTGTTCTTGAAGCTAGTGTATCTCTTTGGAATTTAGGAATTACCTTTGTTCACACTTCCATTATTCTAGCTACATACATGCACTCTTCCTCATTACTAGTAGGCATTGTGCATATTGCCATTTTTCCTTCATAGACATATGCTCCCAAATTGATTAAGGGCTGAATTAAACTCTTTTTTATCACATTATCATAAAATTAAAGTAGTTGATTTAATACACTAAGAAATATAGTTTTATACGATCACAAACTCTAATGATTTGCATTATCTTATACAAGTTTTATTTATAGATTATCTAATCCGTAGTTGAGCTTTTCTAGCCCTGAAGAAAGATCAATATTCACTTGAAAAAAAAGCAACACTTATTTGGTTTGGCTTCTAAGTTCATACATTTGTATGGGTCATGGAACTTGTCACACCTATAATATGGTCCTAGAAACTTATACACAAGTAGTACATTGTAGACACTAACACAACCATGGTAATTTGTGTTTGATATATTCCTACAACACTCTCAAACACCTATCCATGTATATGAATCATGTTTTATGTTCCTATTTTTTATTACACATAATTTCTAGATTATTTTGGATCATAAAAATAAGGATTGTTGGATCATCAAATATTACATCATATCATCAATTTCTTTTAACATTCATCATTCCACTAAAACTTAGTATCTTTCTTTTCTAGTTTAGTAAAAGCCAAACTGAGATCTACTAATTGTTGAATAAAATGTTGAATAGATTGTATTTTACCTTGGAGGATATAAATTTATGTAATATTTTGAGGCAAAGGCATGTTAAGAATCACATATATATTTTTACTATCAACCTCAATGTCTTGCCTAGAGACAATAAAACCCAATCGATAACCATTGTTGACACCAAAGATGCATTTATTAGAATTAAATTAAACTTGAAACTATAGTAATCTCTTAAAGATAGTGCTCAAGTAGTATAGGTGATCATGTTTCTTATATTTACCCAGAATTTCATCCCCATAATCTCCTAAAGCATTATGCGTCAAATCATAGAAAATCAAAATCATGGCCCTTTGATACGCAACACCTATTCAATTCAAAAATAATAATATATTGAAAGTTTGATGTTATGCTTCTAACTCTTATCAATAGATAGATACACATATTCTTATCAACTCACACAAACTCCCATCATTGCATATAACATATTATTTAATATATAAGCAATAAAAATAACATGCTTAAAAAATAGAAATAATGAAAACACATAAAACAAAGTACACCATCAAAATGAGACAAAACGCAAGTGTACAAATGGAGAAACCATACAAGGGTAGAAAAACATGGAAAGTATGCAATTTCCTACCTCATTCTACTATCAAGGTGGGTACAAATATTATTGTAAGGAAACTTGCAGCCATCTAATGACAATTTCCACATAACCCAAAAGAGATAACAATGCAAATAAGTGCTCAGAATCCATATGCAAGAGAATAGACAACATACCCATCAAAGATGACACAAGATATACCCTGGGAAAAACCCAACCTCCAAAAGCATCCATACTCCATCATATTATTCAACAATAAAGAAATCCAAGAGTTACAATGAACACCTTTGAAGCATCAAGTCCTCCAATGCATCTCCATGTGTCCAAGCATGAATCCATACATCCCATGCCATGCTTCACAAATGCACTCCTCAACAAGACTCAATAATAACAGCCAAACCACTCAACCCAACCTAAACTACTACACATGTGTTTGCTTTTATAGACACAAGCTCACACAAAATACAACTAGTGGTAAGGTAAAACCATGTACCACAAAACCATGTGAATACAAAACCACTAACCCATTATTTAATATTGGGTACTAAGACATCACTTTATTTAATATTTCTCTAATATTAAATTATTATCACATGTCTCCCACACATTAAATAATAATACAATGTTACAATACAACATCAAGTGGTCCCCAAATAATTACCTAGTGTGATTAACCACACCACCAAGGTGCATCACAACTAAATAATTATTTAATTACAATATTATGATAAATCAATACATGCAATGGTGTACAACACCATATCCCAATAGTTATATCACCCAATATGTACATTGGAACAACTAGGACACCTATTTTTCCCTTCACATCCACTCCATTGCTCAAGCTTGAGAAAACTGTCTTATTTCAGTATTACTTTGTATCATGCTCGTACTAAGCATGTTGATGTTTAATATCACTTTGTGTGTGAGATGGTTGAGAATGGTAAGGTCTTGATTGAAAAGGTTGATACTTTGGATAATGTTGTAAATTCTTTTACGAAGCTAGTGACCACAATTAAGTTCTCTTGGTGCAGGAAGGCCACGGGCCTTGATCACTATACTTGATTTTAGTGTTTGTATCTCTTGGATGTAATGACAATGTATAATTTAAAGTGGGAGAATGTTAGGATAAGGTGACATTAACTTTGTAATCCTATGTCATTTGTATGTCTCCACATTCCTTGGAATGTGTTCTGGGGGACATGTGAGAAAAATATTAAATTTTGGCATGTTCTAATTGTATTTTAAAGTGAGGATTTAATTTCAGCAGCGGTTACACATCAAAATTGGATAATGCATATTTTATAGGCATCCATAATGGAAGTTGGAAGGTCTTGGATGGGGCGCCCAAGATTAGAGAAGAAACAGTGTCTGTCGGCGCTCCATCGGGGAGTGGAAAGGTCATCAAAGCATTCAAAAAGTCAGGATTTGGATAGGCTATGAGCTAGGCATCCATACGAGATTCTTGTATTTCCAATTAATATATGTCTTTTGGTTGTCCATGAAGAGGTTTTGGTTTACCATTCATGGTTTTACCTCCCTAAATTTCTATAAATTGGAGCCATGAGATGGTAGTTTCATGTTGAGTTCTTGCAGGTGACAGGGTGTTGGGTTAATTAGAGATCAGTAGTGAAGTGTATTACTGTGTATTCTCATTTGAAGATTAATAATATACTTTCCCTCTTTTCTCATGTGGAGTTTTTTCTTGAAAGGGTTTCTCCACATAAATCCGGTTGTCACATTTTGTTTGCTGACTTTTATATTGTGATGTTTGTTGCAATCGTGATGAACATGTTTAAATTTGATTTGGTAATCTGATTTTCAGATCTGAATTCACTTGCATAAGTTCATATTGTAGCTTTCCTTCACCTTGTTTTCAATAAATACTACTTAATTGTTCTTGTTAGTTGGAGTTAGCAAGCCACCTCTCACTAGTCTTGAGAAATTTAGCTCGCTACTTATCTTAGTCAATGGGAGTCGATTGCCTATTCTTATCCACTATTTTGTGAGGTGGTTTCTTCCTTCTCTATAATATGTACATCTTGTTTCATGGCTTAATATAATGTTGTTGTATCCATTTTCATTTAATTCTTTTAATTTGAATATTCTATGTTTTGATAACTTATAGGGGTGTGTGATTGCTTGAGTTTCATTGCCCAACTAGTATTGACATTCAATCAATAAGATCTTGGCATACTATCAAAATTACAAGGTGTAGATGTAACTAGTTTATTCTTTTAGGTTATCTTCTTGCTCTTTACCTTCTTATTTTTCTTCTTCCTCTATTTTTGAGTTTGATGTTTTATCTAGCTTCTTATTTTACTATATTTAGGATCTTTTGGGCCACCTTTATCATTTGTATAAATACTTCCCTTCTATGAAGAGTTCACTTGGATTGATCCTGTAGTTTGTGATACCTACATGAATGAGTGTGATTGTCCCCTCTAAGAATATCTTTCTATGTATAACTTTCAAGTGCTTCCTCATGCATTACTTAGTGCAACAACTATAAGATTAGTAGGCACTTTAGATACCACATTTACTCTTACATATCTATTTGTAATGAATTTATTTCCTTGGATTAGTTACTATCATGTATAATTTCTCTTTGTGTATCCTATACAACATAATGGTGATTCTTTATTCCTTATTTCTTTACACTTTTTTCGTTTATGTTTTGTTTGCTTCCTTTGGAAACTTGCATCTAAACTAACTTTTGGACTATGTAAGGATTTTGAGGCTTTACAAGATATTTCCTCTTCTTATTGTGTAATATTGATGACTAGCACAAATTATTCCTATGAGTCCCTCACATCCTTGAGAAATTATTTTGCTAAGATCAACATCATCTTATCCCATATACATTCTTCCTTGGGCTTCATCGATAAAAACTCAAATTTCTTCTCATCCTTCATAATGAATAAGAAACTGTTTCTCTCAGTATTGAATGTACATCTATCATACTTCATCTAGGTAAGTGCATACAAGTAGGGGCCAAAAGGGCATAAAAAGTGGCCACTTTTTCCTAAAATCAACAAAAGCTAAACTTTAACTAGTAATTTGGCATACTTATGCTTAAACTCTTGCTTCTTAACTACTAATTTTTTATAAAATGGTGGAGATTAAGCGGGTTAAATTTTGAGAGTACACAAAATGATCTTATTTTTTATCCAAAAATATAACATAAAAAAGTGCAAACATGATGCAAAGCACACTCAACATTTAGTTATTTTTCTATATTTTGTAGAAAACATGTCTTTAAATGTTGGCATGCAAGTTCAACAGTTGGAGTTGGGTGCCCAAGGAAAATCTAACCTTAGGTAAGGGTTAGTAGTTTCTAAAGAAAGTTACAATGCCTGCATATTTCTTTGTGTGTGTAAAATGTTGTTGTTTGCTTTTATGGAATCAAAATGTGAGTGTGTTACAACACACTCATGGTATGTACAAAATAGACCAAAAAATGGTTTTGACCACTTTTTGTATTCCCCATCTTTGTGCACACACTCAAGTTTTACATATTTTTTTAACAAATGCTAATTTTTACTATCTTAAAGGTGGACACATCCTAAAAATAGAAAATTGAGTGTGTTCCCCCTAATTTTGAGAAAAATAATCAAAAATAAATTTTCAATGTGTGTAGAATGAAATGCAGAAATATGAAAATGTATTTTTTTAAAAATTTGAATGAATAGACAAAAAATGATGTAGAAAAAGCAATACACGTGTTTTTATAAAAAATGAAGATAGGAATAAAATTAATTAATGCATTTTTATTTTTAAAAAAGGACATGGTTGGAAAGCAAAAACAAAGCTTAATATCATAGTGGCATTTTTTAATATTGTCCTAAAATATGAGAGTGTAGTGGAGAGCACACTTATTTTACTTATTTAATGTTTTGTGTAAAACATCCTTTTGGGCACACTACATATATTTTTAACCTCTAGGATTAAATATCCAAGCCAAATCATAAGGGGTGAGATTCCTAAAAAATTGAAACTAAATGTGTACACGTTATAACATGCACATTATAATTAAAAAAAGACACAAGATAGGAATGATAATGCATGGTTTTCTTTATTTTTTATAAATTTAATGTGTTTTTTAGAAAAAATGTAAATTAAATCTATATAAAAGAATTCACAAATTATTAGTTTACATCATCATTAAATCTTAATAATTTATTTGTTATAAATGAGAACATGTGATGAATGCTAAAAAGCTAATTTTTCATGGCCCAATAATATCGAAAAGTGGGTCACACTATTGTGTCATGATCCATCTACTAGATAACTTCTCTAAGTACGGGGGGTAGGCTTCCTCCACAGAATGAATTTGTAACAAAAAAAACTCATCTAATATTTACGTGCACAAACCATTTACTTACCTAGAGAATTTTTCCTTGTCATCCTCTATATGATCAACATGAATACTAAGTCAAAAAAAATCTTTCCTATATTATTTCATAGATTTCTCTTGTTGGTGTAAGTTCTAATGCCTCTTCAACAAGTATATTGACTAGTTAGTCAACATAAAATCACCCTTGAGCCTCATCACTATGCAATCCCACTTTGAGATGTTATATTCCACCCTTTGTATGTGGTTCTTTTGGATTAAATCTCAATATAAGGTGACATATCCCATCAAATTTGTCATGGAATACTTCAAATACTTTGGGTCCTTTATAGATTTAAACTCAAAAAATTTCTCTAGATCTATGATATAGTCCAACAAATATTTTGGATTTAAGCTTCTTGAGTAGCTTGGGAGACCAAAATCTCAATTTACTTCCCACTGTAAGTGCCCTTGCTAAATATGAGTTGAATTTTTTATTTTTTTCTCTTAGGAATTATGTCAAACACTTGGTGTGCAAACTAAGAAGGGCTGATAATCTGTTGTAATTTTATGATTGTTTGATTTTGGTTTTGTGTGTCACCAATGGTGTTTCTGAGTGCTTTCAACAATGAAAGAATATCTAATAATGATAAAGAAATGATATGCAAACTGATTTTGTCTTTTTAAATGCATATAAGTGATTGAAAATGCAGGCTACAACCAATAGACATTTTAAAAAACATTTGGCATGCATCTAATTCATATGAATATGATGGAGCAACAACTAGGAATATTGTCAAACATTTCTCATACAAATTCTAAGTGCAAAGATCATCTACAGCTGATGATATTTTGTCATACAATTTGTATGCAACCTCAAAGTGTTTATCTTGCTAAGAAACTTGAAGCTAATTACAACAATGCAATGCTAACATTTTATGCAACTCCTCCACTCTATTTGATAGTGCAAGCTGAGTACAATTGCCTATATGAACTTGCCAAGACTCTTGGCTTACAAGAGTGAAAAATGCAACTACAAGTACAATGCAAAATTCTGAAAAAAGAACCTAGACAGCAGTATAAAAATATTCAAATCTCCTTGAAGAAGTTGATTTTATGCCTCTAGTAGCTGCGCCTAGCTTCCTTTAAGTCCAACAAACCCTTGAGAATTTATTTGGAATTTTTAGCAGCTCCCTTCACAAAATCGCACCATGATATGGTGCGCCTAGCTTGAGATGCCAACTCAAAATTTATAATCAACAAACATCAAATTCAAATTTACCAACAAGCTATCTTTTCCTTTAGCAAAATTATCCTTGTATCCAAGACTGAAATCATTCAACAAAATCTGCAATTGCTCTTCTAAAATTGAACTCTTCTTCTTCCAAAATCTGCCAATATCCTTCTTGAATCAATTTTCTCTAATTACCAAAATTTGGCCAAAGGCCACAAAATTTTTCTCCAATGTGAAAGACTGAAATATCCTCCACTCTATTCCAACTAGGGTTGATATTTAACAACTAAAACCGGTACCTTAGAGTCTTCAAACCCTCAGGCAAGTTATCAAGCATTCAAGCTCTCCAACACAAGTATGTGAATATGCAACTCCAGATATCTTCGATTCCCTCCAAGAGCTCCTTTTAAAGAAATTACAATCACCTCCAAGAAGCTTCTAGAATAAAATATTATTTTATTGACTTAAGTGACCTTTTGATATAATTTTATTTTTAGTCACTTTATTAAATTAATTAAATATAAAGTCATCTCATGATATTTATTTTTGAGATAACTTTACAAATAATTAATTTAATAATTTATTCCCTTATTTCTCCTTTTAGCCTTCGAGAATAAATAAAAGCTAAAATAATATCCAAGTGGCCATCAAGAAGGGGACATTACACCCACCTTCATCAAGGCTATGCAAAATTTATCTTCTACATTGAATTCATCCTCAAAAGTTGTAATACCAACTTCACGAACATCCTTAGTCACAACCACTCCTTGCTTGTGCGATTAGGGGAAAACATGGTCCCAGAAACGAGCAACAACACAAAATATGCAAGAAAACCACCTAAACACCTAACACCTCAAGATTGGGCAAATGATTATCTTAACAAAACAAAATGGAACATTTTACCTTGTTGAACAGTTCTTTTGGTTGGCCCTTTGGTTGTTGACATGATATATGCTCTTCTTGATGGCAAAAGATGCAAGTGTGGGATGCAAGATGGATAAGAAATGGATGAGAATGGATGCAAGTGCAAGTATTTGGCTAAGTATGGCTCCAATGAAAAATTTGCAAGAGTTTGGTTAGCACAATGATATCTTCCTCAAAATGAGAGAAAAGAGGGGGGATTTATAGAGAATTTTGAATTCTCTAGAGAAATGGACGGTGAGATTAAACCAACAAGGCCAAGATGTAGGGCTATGGTGAGTTGAGAACTCACAAGCCCTCACATCTTGGCATGTGGCATGTGAAGTGGCTTAGAAATGGTGATGTGGATGTGACATGGAGGTACTACATAGTACCTTGGGATTTGGACAAGATCTCCTCATAAAGGAGGTCCTTGTCCACATGTGGGTGAGAGGACATGTGAGGAATTAAAAATTCCTCAAATATCCACATGGGAATGAGAGAAAAAATTTAAAATTCTTTGAAATGCATTGGGGGATTAAATGTGAATTAAGAATTCACATGGGGAAAGGGGTGCCTTCTCCAAAAGTAGAAAGCATTTAATAGGGTTGACTTAGGACACACTCCATAAATGACATGGAGATTAGGTTGACCTAATTAAGTGATTAAGGTTGTGCAAGTACCTGATTAGACAAATTAATGGCATATTAGAGACAAGTGGGAGAAGGGGAAGAGTTCACGTGTGGCTTGATGTGACAAGTCAAAGATCATATGGGGAAGAGAAAAAGGAATTTAATATTCTTTGGAAGGATAAAAAGAATTAAAAATTCCTTGAGAGGTTGATTAGGCTAGTTAATGAAGGATTAAAGGAGGGTTAGGTGGCTAAGAGAGATTAGAGGCCAACTTGAAAAAGTTGGAGGATGTGACACATCCTAATCAAGGATTAGGCATGTGCACATCCCTAATGATGAGATTATGAGAATAATTAGGATTAAGAAAGGGATGTGACATGTGAGGAATTAAATAAATGTCATATTTATTTAATTCATTTGATGAAAAGGAGGATTAAAGAGATAAGGTATTTATTTATTAATTAAATACCTTAGGGATTTGGCAGAATTAAGGATATTAATTAAATAATAGCGATATTACTTAATTAATGCAAATAAGGGGATGCTTAGATGAAAGGGGATAAATTTGGATAAATTAAGTGTCCAAATTTAGGTGTCTACATTTTCCCCTCTTTGAGATGGTGTTATGAAGTAGCATCATTTCAAAGAATATTAAAACATAGAACTTAGAAGAAGATGGTTAGATTGGGAAAGACGCCCTAGTCATTCAAAGGAGTGACTAGGAAGGGAAAAAATGATGAAAATTAGGGATGAAGGATGCCCCCTCGAGAGGACATGTGGGTTCAAGAGAACACGGGTGTGCTCTCGAAATGGAGGAGATGATGCAAGGGGAATTTGAGGAAGATGATTCAAAGTGATGGGTAAGAAAGGATGAAAAGGCGGCAGGAGATTGGGAGGGGAGAGTGATGAAGGATGAATGGATGGGGGGGATTTTGATAGATGAGAGGATGGAGATGAAATGCAATCCAAATGCAAATTTCCATCGTTAGGAGCACTGATTTTTTCCATAGCAGAAGACACGATACACCAAGGTATAAAGGACCAAGGAAGATTAGTGTCTAATGCATGAAACAAACACATCAAACAAGAAGGCTATCCCAACACCCCAAAGTCGCGATGACCTTGGTCGGGCCAAGTATTGGGATAACCACAAGCACACAAGGATGCCCAGCGTAACACAAGACCTTAGGGATCTTGGTGGGTACTACGTGGGACAACCGAGAAGACAACAACAAAGAAAAGATCAAGATACGCCCCTATGTTGACTAGTCAAAGCACACCATGATATGATGGATCAAAGCGACCATGACAAGTGATGATAGGGAGCTCAAATGATAAAGAAAATCCAAAAGCATGAAAAGATCACAATCAATTTCAAACATCCTTTTCCATAGGATCAAGGGGATGGATGGGATTGATGAGGTATGTTAGGAAGGATGCATCCTGTTGAGACCGATGATGGATACTAAACTGAAAGATCGATATGACGCAGGATATTCAGAACCGATTGGATATGATGATACAAGTGGATCTTGTTGTTTAAGAACCAGCTAGATAAGGGCATAGCTTGATGACATGACACAAGAGACATGACACAAGATATGAGACTGACACATCCTAGCGACCTAGGGGCTTGGGGGTCGATCAAAGATTATCCTTGCCTACGTGAAAGCGCAGAGCCCTCGTAGTTTGATAAAAGGCTGATGACAAACCATGATGGAGACTTTGATGGATGACAGGATGGAAAAAGAAAAAAGACCAATGGTAGATGATAAAGGATCCCCGGGGGTGGATCAAATGATTGACCTTGCCTATGTGAAAGCGCAGGGGCAACGTAGTTCGACAAAAGACCAACGATGGACAAGCAATGGATAAAGGATGATGAGATAACCCTAGATAAGGGGATAAAATGGTTGGACTGACACGATGGGACATGATAGACCTGTTAGATTGGATCGGAGGATGGTGAATACACAAAGCTCAGGGATGGGATAGTTATCCAAATCAGAAAAGATGAAGTGGGAGGATGACAAGATGGATAGATGAATGATGAGAAAGGATAGGAGATTGAAAAGATGTGTAAAAGAAGCGAAAGTGATGATGATGAGGTAGATTGCATTGGGTTGCATGGGGAGTAGCCTATAGCTAGAGACCAGTGACAAGGGATTATAAGATGGGATGAGGAGAAGGATATGAGGATTGGGAGATGAAAAGGATTGGTTGGATTGATGGATAGGAAGATAAGGATTTGGATGAGGAAAAGGTGACCAGATGGATAGATGAAAAGGGATGATATAATGGAAGGATAGGAAGATAAGGATGGGGAGATGGATATAAGGATTGTTTGGAGGGATAAAAGATAAGGATGGGGAGATGGATATAACGATAAGGAGATGAGGATAGCGAAATGGAAGGGATTGCTTTGATGGAATGAATGATGTCTCCAAGGACTATATGACAAAGGAAGATAGATGCCCCCACTCTAGATATGTCATGTGCAAGGAGGCATGAAGGATGCAATAGAGAAGGATAGGAAAATAAAGGAGTGAGATGGATGAAGATAGGATGCATGGATAAGGAAGGGAGATTGAGGGTAGCATGACGGGTGGATAAGGAAGGTAGACAAGTGCGAATGAGGATTAGGATAGTGTGCGGATGAGGGGAATGTATGCTAAGAGGTGTCCAAAGCATGTTTATATGTTTGCCCCTATCATTATCAAGATCACAAGGAGGATGGAAGGATTGGGATAAATGAGATATGCCAAGCAGGATGTGTAAGATAGGTAGGATGGAGGGGATGAATGAAAAAGGATGTATAGGAGGAAGACGGGTGCATAGCTGGAAGCATAGAAGGAAGAATAGCAGATGGAGAGAACACATATCAAGAAGTTTCCCCCAAGTGCAGATGGGGATTTACGCATGACGCCTATTTTCCAGGTTTTCATCATGGTACTTATCCAAGGCGCTTGTTTTCCAAGTTTTCACCATTAGACAGATTATTTCTCTTTACTATTTTTTATTTTATTTTTTTACTTTTTTGAATTTTTTTACTTTTTGGATAGCATGCGGAAGGAGATGGATAAGGATAGGGAGGCGAATAAGTGGATTTAGAAGATATGAAATAAGGAGATGCATGAAGGACTTAAGCATCAAGTTCCATACAAGGTGTTAAGAGCCCATATTCGAAGTGACTGTTGGACATTGGTACAATCTTATTAGGATAAATGGATTATGCAAGAGGATGAATTAGAGGGATTCGATGGGGGAGATATGTGGGGTAATGGATGGAATGCTGGAAATGGTATGGATAAAATGATGGGGTAGATGTGTGATGGGGTGGTGAGTTCAGTACCAACATTGGCACATATGGTGATGAATGTGAAATGATAGGAGTATTAATGGATGGGGAACGTGAGGATAATGGAGGAGATGGGATGGTGAATTTTGGAACATAAGAGCCCACAATAGACTTAGGAGATGAAAGGGGTGTATGATTAGCTTTTGGATTAGAAACTTTGGATGTTCTTACAGATTTTTCATTTGATGGCATTGCATCTTTTTTCTTTGGAATCCACATGGTTTTGATCTTTTCTTTGGTGGACCTTTGCGGGCTATAGATTTGATTTTGATTTTGGATTTTATTTTTCTTTTCTTCAACATGTCGTTTAGAGGGGACATGAGGAGCTTTAGGTTCATGTGGATCTTTAGATTTAGGCACTTTTGCTTTGGCATCCAAAGTGCTTTTACTAGCAATGGGATGGGTGTGAGGAGATAGATGTTGTGGAGCGATGGAGGTAGGATTATGAGGATTACATGTAGATGGAGAATGTGTAGGTATGTTCCTTTGTTGATCCTAATTAGGGGACATGCGAGAGGGATTTTTATGATGGATGACATGGATAGGTGTTGGATGGATGAAAGGATGAGATGGAAGAGGTGATTTTAGGGTATAGGGGCCCAAAATAGATGTAGGACCTGGAGGAAACATGGACATAGTAGATGGAGGATGGGAGATGGTAGAGGGATGAACATAAGGACCCAAAATGGATGGAGTGGATGATGGAGGATTGTGGATGGTTGTTTTGAAGTGATACGATAGAGGAGGAGGGATGGCAGTATATGATCAGGTGGAGCGATGGGAGGAGCTGACATTTCTTTTGGGAAAGGCTCGTTGAGGACGTCTAGAGGTTGTACCAACATCTTTAGATTGTGAGTCTTGGGAAATAGGTCCAAGACCTTGCATGCAGATTTGTTCTTTGACTTGGATAGGCTCTAAAATACCTTACTCATGAAGGCCTAGACCTTTTCCTTAATAGTTCATTTTCTTGAGCATGCAATCCATGATAGGATTTGTGTTATTCTGAAAACATGATGCAAGTCCATTATTAGGTGGAGGATGATGGGTGGCATATACACTGTGTTTTTCTTCTGCAAGGAGGCCACCATGGAAGAATGTGAGAGTACCAAGGGGATACACAAGCGGTGTGGGGATAGCAGTTTTAGGCGATGATGGGGGATCATGAGAGGGAGATGATGGGATAGCAACATTTGGATGGGTGGTATCATGAGATGGATTAGGAGATATGATAGGATTTGGATTTGTGGTAGTGGGCTCATGCGATAGAGATGGAGATGGAGCGGTGGAATCTTCAATGACAAGGGGATCATGGGATGGAATGGATGGGGGACTGTGATCTTGAGGTGGACTAGATGGGATGGTAGGATCTTGATCTGGAGAAGGGGATATGTTTGCATGCTTTGGGTTAGGCTCTTGGAATGACTCATCGTGTGTGGGAGGCATGATAATGGAGTTTTGGTGGGACTCTTTAAGTGGAGAAGATGGAGGGATAGAGGATTCATGAAGCTCAAGGGAATGGATTTTGATGATACTAGGAGTGGGAGGAATGGATGGGACTTGTGTGTCGTCACCAAGAGTGGGAAGAGTGGCTTGGACTTGTGTGTCGTTGATGGGTTTGGTGGCTCTCAGAGTAGGAGATGGGGGCTTATTGGATTCAGTGGATGTGAGGATCTCAACTGTTTGAGTGGTGCTAGGGGTGGTAACATCAATGATAGGTGTGGTATGGAGAAGGGTCTCGTCACTAGTGACCGTGGATGATGGGTTAGGATGGCATGATTCCACAACGTCAAGGTGTGGAGTGGGAGATTTCTTCTTTTCTATAAGTCCTCAAAGCACTTTTGGAGTGAAAAACTTGAATACTCTAGGTTGGGATGGTGTGGTAGGAGTGGATGAGAGATTATGGATTGGTGGGGGATTAGGACTAGGGATTGGTGGATGAGGATTAGATGGGGGAATGGGATTGGATGCAGGACTGGGAATAGATGGGAGATTAAGATTAGATGAAGGGTTAAGATAGGAGTATTGGAATGGTGAATTAGCACACGAGGATGCGAGTGGTGGATTGTAGTAAGGGTATTGGGATGGTGGATTAGGATGGGAAGAATGAGATGGCAGATTGAGATAGGGAAATGTGGATGTCGGATTAGGATAAGAAGATGTGGATGTTAGATTAGGATAAGTTGATGTGGATGTTGGATTAGGATAGGAAGGTGTGAATGTAGGATTAGGGTGAGCAGATTGGTATGGAAGATTAGGGTAGTGGGTATATGCGGATGAAGGGTTGAGATAGGAGGATGTGGACGGGGGATTAGGTTAGGGGTATTGTGATGGCAGACTAGGATAAGAGTATGTGGGTGTTGGATAAGAGGATGATGTAGATGAAGGATATGATGGATATGATGGATATCCCTTGTCAAAGGTAGCATACGGAGCATGATTAGGCATGGATGAAGACATAACAGGATAACTCAAAGGGGTGATTAGATTTTGGAAAGCAGGTGGAGAAAGCTTACTAGCAATGATAGTGCCAAGGGGATCTAGGTCATATTCTTCTTGATCGACAAGATTTTTGTTATCGTTGTCGACGTAATTAGGGTTTCCCTTGACTACTATTGATGGAGGAAAAGGATTAGTGATGATGAAAAGAGGATGGATCAAATATTTTGGACGGACTAAAGCTCAAATCAGGATTTAGGTCAAGCTCAGATCAGGATTGGACTAAAGCTCAGATTAGGATGATTGGATGATGCGATGGGATTGATTCTGACGATCGGATTTGATTATCAAAGGATGATTACGACACCGAATCTGCTTCAAATGGAAGTCGATTGATTGGGTCGAAGGTGATTGGATAGGGATGTGATTGGATTGGATTGGATAAGATCGATCGATGATAGATAAGATCGAATGATGCATTGGATAGGATGATGAAAGGGATCGAAAAACCCCGTTCAGAGATTACCCTAGGTGACTTAGGATACTGATTGATCAGATTAAAGGATAAATGGATGATTACAATACCAAATCCACTTTGAGATTGAAAATGGATTGACTGGGCCAACAACGATGATTGACTGGGCCAACAACGATGATTGACTGACTCAGGACAAATGACAATCCTAAGCAGATGTTGATGATGACAATCAGATCAGACACTTAGGTCAATTTAGATAATAACTTGAAACGAACGATGATTTGATTGGAGAAATGGATGATAGAAATGGACAAACAACTGCTCAGAACGAGAGAAGGAGGTTCAAAATAGATGAAAGATTACTCAGAACGAGTAAACAGATGACCGAGAGGGATGAACAACTACTCAAAATGAGTAAATGACTGCTCACAATAGATGAATGATTCTCAGAACGAGAAGATGAAGGTTTGGAATAGATGAAAGATTACTCAGAATGAGTAAACGATTGATTGGGACTATTGAACAAGAGTTCGAAATGATAGAAGGAGGTTTGAAATGGATAAATGTTTACTCGGTAATATTGATTATGGAGTAATATTTTGGAGTAATGAGTTATAAATGAAATATGGATAATCAATTTTTTGGATTAGATGATGAAATGAGCAAGAGGGATGGAATCCTTTTATACTTGACTTAGACACATAATTTGAAATCTTTGGAATTTGAAATTATGAATAACGACTAGTTGGAGAGAGTTATTGAGGTCGGCCTAAGGCTTGGTATATAGGTAGGTTATTATCATCAAGTTGAGTATTATTTTCTTATTGAAGACTATTGGAGGCATACCCCTCGAAGTGGATTAGGAGGTTTTCCCCTCAAAATGGCATATTATTATGAAGTATTTGTAGCATATTCCTATTATATTCTTCTATTGTGCAAGTAATTTCATAACAAATTTTCACCAACATTTTTTATCACACCCTCTAAGATGATTCTCAATCAAAAGACTTAGTATGCAACTAGAGTTGTATAATTGGTTATGAAAGGGATGATGATTAGAATATGTAAAGGAAATATATAATTTCACAACAACGGTAATATTGATTTTGGAGTAATACATAATTTTGAAGTAATGAGTTATAAATGAAATGTGGATAATGATTTTTTTGGATTAGATGATGAAATGAGCTAGGGATGGAATCCTTTTATACTTTACTTAGACACATAATTTAAAAGATTCGGCATGTGAAATGATGCATAATGACTAGTTGGAGAGAGTTGGATAAGGCCCATAATTAAATTTAAATTTAAAATATATTAGACCAAATCCACAAACTATAAAATTCAAGTGGTTCAAATATATGAGTTCAAATTTGAACCTGAAAGAGGAATTGTAAGAGTTGGCTATGGAGATAGCCACCCAAGATCTAAAGGCCTAATAGAAATACCAATAAAAAGAGAAGATCAATATGAAAAAAATAAATTATATTCCTATCAATGAATGCAAATATATAATGATGATTCAATATGAAATTACAACAGAGATCCCTTAGTTATATAGCCAAGGTGAGACATATGATTAGACAAGATTATGACAAGTGTGTTAATCCTATGTCATGAGACAACTAATATTAAATGACCTAAGACACAAGAAGTAAATGACATAATATAATATAAGATCTAATGCCAACTAAGACTTCTAGATAGATTCCTAGGATCTAAGTATATTTAACATGTGAATAGGTCCTACTAGGTGAACTAGTTAGGTAAAATACCTTATTCACACCAACACCCCCCTTAATCGCAACTTAAGGAGAAGGAAACAAAAGAAAATGATGCAAAGATGGGTCCCGAATACTAGGCCATGTTAGGTACCCATGTACAAATACAATCTCTCACAAATAGAGACTAGAAGAAACCTGATCGGACAAAACTCCTCCCTAAAAGATAAAATACAAAAAGGAGCTCTCAAAGAAGAATGAGGATAAAAACCCATGCAAGGAAAAAGCCCCCCAGAAGAGAGAATGAGTGAAACTATGCAACCCCCCTCAAAGTAGAGTCTCATGTAATGATGATAGATGCTTGACAGTGAATGTTGAAGATGATCTAACATCGTCAATAAAATTTCCTCCCCTTAGGAAGAAACAAAACCAAGATGGTATGCAATATGTCTTCCCATTCCTAAAAGGAAGATGAGGAAGAAGGATGACGAGTGATGTCTTTGGATTATGCTCAAGTGTCTCCATGTTGATACCAAAAGTTGTCACACTCCAAATAGGCCTTCTAGGTCACATTGATGAAGATGACAAACCAAAGCCTAGTAGAGATGATTGTAGAACACAATATAAAGACAAAGGTATCTCCTCTAAAGATAAAGAAGCCTCCTCCAAATGCTACTCAAAAGTATCCACACTCATGTCAAACTATGAAGAATAATCATGTAGATAATGAAAAAACGGTTAGAGTGTTCCCTCACAACAACTGAAGAAGGATCATCTCCATCAAAGAGAAGATGAATGCAATCAATGGTGTCTCCCAAATATGAAATATGGGACTCACAAAATTATCCTATAAGGTCTATCAAGTTTTATCTCAAGTCATCATGATTGGAAGACAATGAATATCATGTTTCATTGAATCACAACTAGTCGTAATTGTAGCAACATAAGAATCATCAAATACAACAGTAGATGAAGATGTGATCTCACTAAGAGGAGGAGAAGCAAGAAGAGAAGTCTCTTTGTCAATTGGATTTCAATATATTCATTATATTCAAGATCCTCTAAATTATCATCATCAAAGGGTATATTATCAACATCATCATGGGTAATTGGGAAATATGTAAAAAGATCATCTGGGAATGTAGAGATATGAGGGTCTCCAAAGATATTCCAATTCTTGGTCTAACTTGTGTGTAGGCACTCAATCTTTGAGATCTCCCAATGAATATCAACACCAATAGTTGTACTAATCAATCCTATAATATGACCATTATTATTACCCCAAACTAATTTCTTCTAAGGTGTGTCTAGTTTAGGTACGAGTCCATAAAGATAAGGCAAAATTTTAAGCCAACTGAGATGTGTCAAGATACCTTTATGCCAAGACTCATAATTTCCCTTTTTTAGAATATCACATAAGGATGAATAGGAAAACCCATGATACCTCCTCAAATAATGATATTTGGGAACAATATAGATGAATCAACCACAAGAAGATTCCCCCCAAAAATTCACACAAATAAAGAACCCCCTCAACAATATATGAGTTTGTAATGTTATGATTAGTGTGATTGTAGATGCCACTTGCTAAAAATAGTGAAGTGGTCTTGATCTTGGTACATGTAAATGTCAAATTTGGCCACAAAATCAAATTATATTTTTGATAAAATGAGATTAATCTGATCACACCAATGTAAACTACACAAAAAATTATACACTTTTTAAAAAATTGCACCTAAAAAATAATATCGTAGGAGCAAGAATGGAGCCCTAGAAGTTCTCAAAATGAGAACTTCTCAAAAACACCTATGAGAATCTATTTTTTTATAAAATTCCTGGATATAAAAATAAACAACCATTTGCACCACTACAAAAAGCATGAGATTCTACCCCAAATTAAAAAAATACTTGAAAAACAAAGGTTTTGAGCCCAAGTTATGAGCATTTGAAAATCAAGTGCAAAATTAAAACTCCATCCATGAGGGGCCAAGTTGGAGGGGTGAGCTCATGGTGTCATGATGACATCATGGTGACATTAGTATAGGCATTCACTGAAATATGCCCAAATTCACTAGGATTTTCTTTTATCTCCAAAATCATTGTCAATTTTTTGAAAACTACCCTTTTACCTACAAAATCGCCCATATGTATGAAGGAAACAAATTTGACCTAGTGAAGGTAGTTTTGGGGCATAAAAAATTGTTTAGCAGTGAAATATTTGTTGGAATTCCTTCACTGTTGACTTTTCTTCCACTGATGGCAAGTTGTGGGCGTCACCTAGGTGGCAAGACTGACCCTGCCACATGGTGGGAATTTGGTAGCCCACGTACCTTGTAGGTATTACAAGTATTTCTTAGGTTTGTACAAGCCTACTATTTTCTATATATATATTTAAATTTTGAAAAAATAGAATAAGGAATGCATTTTTTATTTTATAAAACCTAACCATAGTAGATGATTTTTTCAAAACAATTGTAATTATGACATTGTGATCATACGACTATATGGGCAATGATGGAGGGGGAAATTTTTTTTGAAGGATTTGAGCAAAAGTATCCAAATTTGATGAATTGATAATCAGTCTTAGGGTTATTTGGGCCTTCTAGATGTGATCCAACAAAGTCATATTTGACCCAAAATGCTCCAAAATTGTAGCTACATTCCAAATTTGACAACTACCTCTCAAATTCAAGCCCTTGTAGATCATATTTGCACCAACAAGTTCCAAAATGAACCTCCAATACAAAGCCACAAAGAGCACCCTCCAGAATCTCGTATTTTTATCAATTTTTATTATTTTATAGATCATAATTCAATGCAAGAGAAGAGCATACTAAAATTTTCAAGATCTACCAATATTTGCACTCAAAATCTCTAAAAAAGAGTAACCAAAGGCACCCAACTTTATTTGATTCCATGTAAGAGTTAGCTATGGAGATAGTCACCCAAGTTCTAAAGGCCTAATGGAAAGCATAATGAAAAGATAAGTTCAATATGACAAGAGTAAATTATATTCAGGTTAATGAATGTAAATATATGTAGACATTGAAAAATGTCCTAAATGATATCATACACTTGAAACAGGTTTATTAACATTATTTCCTTTTTAAACCCATCCTCTTTTCGCTTAATTAATTGAAATAACTTGGCTAATTAATTAATTGTATCATTTTCATCTATTTAACCTAATTCATCAAATCAGATTAATTCACCCTCTTTCACGCTTTCACGCTAACACTTCATCTCATTAAATTAAATCAAAGTATTTAATTTAATTTCCTAAGTCATCTTATTTAATTAAATAACACTAAGTTATTTAAATTAAATATCATTTCATCTCTCCCCCATTCATTAGATTATTTAATTTAATGAATATCACACATTAATTCTTCTAATTCCCTAATTGCGTGATTAAACCATGTTTAATTAACAATTAAACTAATTTTCCTCTAAAAGGGGAATATTCCTTATCCCTTTTTTGCACAATTAAAACTTTCTTTTAATTTGCAAAATATTTTTTATCCTCAACCATTAGAATATTCCAAAGAATATTCTATCTCCTCCAATCAACTCACTTGGCTTCTTACGCAAGCTAAACCTTTAACCTTTTGAACAAGTCACCTTTAACTTGTGTGAGCAGGTCAAAAGTGTGTTTGTTTGGAATAAATGTGAGCCCTTGATTAATTTTCATCTTGCATTCTCACTCGTTGATGAAAATCCATGATTTGTGCCTCTTCTTCCTTCCATTTTGGATCGTTGATTAATATTTTTGATCTCAACCCTCCATTTCTCATTTGTTTTCCTATAAATAGAACACTATTTAGAGACAAATGGATCCATCTTTCAATTGCAAAGTCATGTTGTTGAATTCACTCACACTCAAACTCTTAATTTACTCACTTTTAGTTTATTTTACTTCATTTTAGTTGGTTACGGGACATAATAACCCAGCCAAAATAACCCTGGACAAAATAACCCAGTCAGAATAACCCAGGGTCATAATAACCCAAGCCAAAATAACCCATGGTCAGAATAACCCATGGACAAAATATCCCCATAAGAATATAGAGAAAGGAAAACAAAATTTATAAATTACATGTATGTTGCTAAAAAACCTTTCTTATTCAAATTTTCAATTAAAATGTCAAATTATGAGTGATGCCTCTTATATAATCTAAAATGTTATGGTTGTCATAACCATCAACCAATCTTTTTAGTCTTTCTTTGAGTTCATGGTATTTTTTCTTGCTTGGTTGCCTAGTGTTTTCTCTATTCTATTCTCTTGGAGACTATTCTTTTTTCATTGCTTTGATGAATTTCCAAACTAAGTTGTGTGATGCTTGAAACAATTCACTAAATCCTCTATGTCATCCCTCAATAGTATTATTGGTTATGGGAATATCATCTTGAGTAGCTGAATAGCAATTCCACATTGTGATTGGAAACTTGGTGATCGTCCATTACCTCTTCTGGTTAGTTTTCCAATCCATGTGTCTTCAAAATAATCAATTATGGGTTGTAGGGTCTCCTCATGTTCTATATAATAAGGAGATTGTTGAAGTGTTTCAAATGCATCAATTACATCTATCTGAGGCACGAAAGCTAATGCAACAAGTTTCTTGATCTCATATGCAAATACTTCATCAGCACTATAACGTGTTTGTAGACCTTATTCTTGAACTTTCTTCCACAAGCATGAGAGAAATGGAAAAAACATCCCCGAATAGTGGCATTTGGAGAATTTTTAGAAATAGCTCCCATGAAACCTAATTCAAAATCAATAAGTATATAGTTTTTGGGTTTAGATCAAGTTGAAGTTGTTTTAATTCTGCAAGTACATGTGTATAAGTGGTCTTGTTTTGTTGCTCATAAGAATATAAATGAGTGGAAATATTGCATCAGTTTTCAAGCCAAGAATCGTGTACAACTGTTGAAAAATACTTGGCACTGTTTTAAATGTACTGTTTTATAATTTATTTTATGTCATTTCTAGTTTACTAGCTTGATCTAAAATAACCATGGGTTATTTTGACCACGGGTTATTTTGTCCATGGGTTATTATGACCCTGGGTTATTTTTTCCTTGGGTTATATTGGCTAGGTTATTCTCATGTCCAAGGTTATTTTGGCTGGGTTATTATGTCCTAATACCATTTTAGTTACATAGTAGTTTAAACATCCATTAATGGCTTCCATGCATCCATCTTAGTTTGTATATAAATTAGGGTTTCCATCTTTTAGCTTAGAATTAGCTTATATTAGCTTAGCAATTGCATAATTAAATCAATTTTAGCATAGAATCATGTTAATTTAGCTTGCATCATGTTTAATTTAGCATAAATCAAGTTTTCATCAATTTATTACAATGGTTTCATCAATTCTCTTCCCTAGAATCGATTGAAACAAGCTCACTAATCACAGGATTGGGAAAGGGTCATTGTTCCACATCAACATGATACCAATTCCAAAACATAATAAGTTTCAAATGGGTTAGAGTAAGAATTTAACTATTTTTTTAGTTTGTAACTTTCAGTTTCAATAAATGCTTAGTTTAACATTCAATTTGAATGATCTTGTTTGTGATTGAGATTTAGTGGTTAAATTATGCTTTGATTCATCATGGATCAAATGTAATCGACCCACACTGACGATCCTCGTCTCACAATATATAATGATGATTTAATATGAGATTACAAAGGAGACCCCTTGGTTACATAACCAAGGCGAGACATAGGATCAAACAAGATTATGACACTTGTTTCTTAATCAGGTATGTCATGAGACAATTGATATTAAATGATCTAAGACATAAGAAGTAAATGTCGTAAGATAAGATAAGATCTAATGCCAACTAAGACTTCTAGAAATATTCTTAAGACCTAATTAAACTTAACATGTGAATAGGTTAGTTACGGGACATAATAACCCGGCCACAATAACCCAGGGAAAAAATAACCCGGTCACAATAACCCAGGGAAAAAATAACCCAGGGTCATAATAACCCAAGCCAAAATAACCCATGGTCAGAATAACCCATGGAAAAAATATCCCCATAAGAATATAGAGAAAGGAAAACAAAATTTATAAATTACATGTATGTTGCTAAAAAAACTTTCTTATTCAAAATTTCAATTAAAATGTCAAATTATGAGTGATGCCTCTTATATAATCTAAAATGTTATGGTTGTCATAACCATCAACCAATCTTTTTAGTCTTTCTTTGAGTTCATGGTATTTTTTCTTGCTTGGTTGCCCAGTGTTTTCTCTATTATATTCTCTTGGAGACTATTCTTTTTTCACTACTTTGATGAATTTCTAGACTAAGTTGTGCAATGCTTGAAGCAATTCACTAAATCCTCTATTTCATCCCTCAATAGTATTATTGGTTATGGGAATATCATCTTGAGTAGCTGAATAGCAATTCCACATTGTGATTGGAAACTTGGTGATCGTCTGTTACCTCTTCTGGTTAGTCTGCCAATCCATGTGTCTTCAAAATAATCAATTATGGGTTGTAGGGTCTCCTCATGTTCTATATAATAAGGAGATTTTTGAAGTGTTTCAAATGCATCAATTATGTCTATCTGAGGCACGAAAGCTAATGCAACAAGTTTCTTGATCTCATATGCAAATACTTCATCGGCACTGTAATGTGTTTGTAGACCTTCTTCTTGAACTTTCCTCCACAAGCATTGATAGAAATGGAAAAAACATCTCCGAATAGTGGCATTTGGAAAATTTTCAGAAATAGCTCCCATGAAACCTAATTTAAAATCAATAAGTATATAGTTTTTGGGTTTAGATCAGGTTGAAGTTGTTTTAATTCTACAAGTACCCGTGTATAAGTGGTTCTTGTTTTGTTGCTCATAAGAATATAAATGAGTGGAAATATTGCATCAGTTTTCAAGCCAAGAATCGTGTACAACTGTTGAAAAATACTTGGCACTGTTTTAAATGTATTGTTTTATAATTTATTTTATGTCATTTCTAGTTTACTAGCTTGATCTAAAATAACCATGGGTTATTCTTTCCATGGGTTATTTTGACCACGGGTTATTCTGTCAATGGGTTATTATGACCCTGGGTTATTTTGTCCTTGGGTTATATTGGCTGGTTTATTCTGTCCAGGGTTATTTTGGCCGGGTTATTATGTCCTGATACTGAATAGGTCCTATTAGGTGAACTAGTTAAGTAAAATACCTTATTCATACCAACAAGAATAAATAATTTGATGGATGGTAAATATTTGGGGATGAATTTAGTTCTATTTATGTTGGTCATATAGGAAGATTGCATCAAAAGGAGGCATCGAATAAATTAAAAGCATACACTACTTGACCATGCATCATACACCCACACAAAGTGTTGTAAAACAAATGATAAAAAAATTAAGTTTTACACTTATCGCCTTTTCAAAAGTAAATAAAACTTACTTAAAATCAAAGGTTAAATTAGTTGAAAGAAGAACGTATTGTTATAGAAAAGTTTAAAGATATAGTTTAATATTAAGTTAAAGATCATTAATTTTGAAATGACAAATGTCTACAATTATAAAACAACCTCTTCTACTAGAAATCCAAGAGAAAGATAATTTTAAATTTATAATAAAAAATTTTCTATTTGAATTTAATTATATTTTATATTACTAGTTTTTAAATAGAAATAATTGCATTCAAACAATTGTTAATAGAATCAATTGTGTATATTTTCAGATTGATGTTCCAGATCACATTTAATGATCCATCACTAAGAAAAGAATAATGATAAAAATAACTTATTTTCATTAATATCATTATCTCTATTTTTATGTAACAAATTACAACATTATCCTTTGATTAATATTACCAAATAATTTTCAATTAAAAAAAACTGAAAATACCAACTTCATTTATGTAAGTAACAATTTTCTCTAAGCCTTCACCATGAAAGCCAATGCATTTCAAATGAAAGGGCTTATATGCTATAATGTTAGTATAGCTTAAAATAAACTTTTTTTTTTTAATAATTAAATCAACTTTCAAATACAACATTTGAAGTTGCAAACATAGTCGAACAAGTAAATTAATAAAGGTAGCCTGATATGGAGGGAGGAAGCGAAGGTCGTCTAAGCTGCAGAAGGAGCAGGAATGAAGGAAGTGGCAGGGGGAATTTCAGGCATCAAGGAATTTGATATAAATCTCTCTTCTTCCTGCTCTTCCTTGCAATGGATGAAGTCTAGAGATTCATCGTTGTAAATATCCCACCATTTCTGAACCAATACCTTTATATCTTCCCTCTGCATGTTGGCCTCCTTCCCTGTGTACCTCCACGGCTTAGATCCCTGAATTCATCACACAACAAAAACAATCAGAAAGTTTGTACTTCCCCAATCTATTAAAATGGTAAATTTCTTTTGAAGAATTAATGGTCCATGAAAAATAGTTATGAAAGTTTTTGGATTCAACTGTGTATGCTTATTTAGATTGATGTTTTGAATCACACTCACTGATTCTCTTCCCGATAATGAATCACTGAATTTGATTCGAAACAACGATCTAAATAAACATACACAGTTCAATCTAAAACTACACACCATTTTTACATTTCTGAAACAACTCGACAAAAAGGGAGCTTACGTCTGCGCAGTAATGGACGACTTTGACATTTTCAAGCTGTACATTTTCGGGATGGCGCCACAGCATAGCCAGAACGAGGTTGTAATTGAGCGGGATGGGCTTGTATATCTTGTGGAAAAACATGTTGAGGAAATCCTGCTCTGCAAAGGGAGTGGGAGCAGTGTTATAGAGCGTATGCATGAGGGCCTGGAAGGTGAGCTTACTGGGCTCGAAAACGAACATTCCAGCGTTGAAGTAGAGGGCAGGGGCCGGGCCCAGCTGGGCTTGCGGCCATTGGACTTTCTCTGGGCACTGCTGGCAGTACCCAATCTCGTATTGGGCAGTGTGGGACCAGGTCTTCTCGCAGAAGCAGTCCATAACGGCGTAAAAATAACCGTCCGCCATGTTCATCAGGTTGTCGATATTCTCGTACACTTGAATGTCCGCGTCCAGGTACACCATTTTGCTGTATTCTTCAAACTGCTCAACACCCACGTTCCAAAAAATCGTTAAATCCAGTAATCATAATATGGAACACAACAATCAGCCATAATATGGAACACAACAATCAGCCTTCACAGTGGGTATAATATAGAGAAAGAGACAATTCCATAGTGGAATATATAGAGAAAGAGACAATTCCACAGAGGAATTAGTTTCCAATTGGCAAGCCCAAGAGAAAAATAAAAAAGGTTTGGGATTGGGAACGATTGGAGAGCATGAAAGAAGCAAAAGGAAAGGAGAAAAGAAGAGGAGAGGACGTAGACTGTAATACCTCCCATATGCGGAGTTTGGAGTAATTGATGACGTAGTAAGCCATGGCGAACTGCACTTGATTTTCCGGGGGGTAGATGGGTTCGATCTCGCGACATATGCAGCCCTGTTGGATCAAAATGTCTCTGTGTTCTTGTGGGACGTCGGGAAGCATGGCGACGACAAGGGGATAGGCGCTCTTGACCCGTCGGAGGCCTTTGGCCAGCCCCACCACGCCCTTCACATAGTCGCCTTTTCCGGCCAAAAAGGTGAGGAAGGCGTTCTTGCAGCACCCTCCCTTCTTCAACCCCTCGGGGGCCATCCTCACAATCCCTCACTACACTCTGTTTCCTCTACACCTCCTCACCCTACTCTGCTCATGCTTGCCCTCCCATATATACCCTACAGAAACCCTCAAATTCAATTCCAAATTATGCCAAATTTGCTACAAATGAAATTCGGAGAGAGTTGTTGCCAAGCTTTTCTGAACTACAGTCGACGGCTGAAATCGCTTATCGGGAATATACAGAGACGACAGAATGTCACCCCCGGCTTTCCATAGCGGCAGATTGTGTGGCTGAGACCGCTAGCTTCCACCAGATTTTGTTCGTTACGCGAATTTTCCAGCGGCTCGGATGAGCTGGCTCTTCGGACCAACGGCTCAGATTCGTCTGCCACGTGGAACGATATTTTGTGGCTACAAATTGCAGATTTCCAAGGTTTTGCCCTTTTCGAATTGATAAGAGATTGGGGGTTGACGTGTGTAAGGAGTAAAAGCGCACTTGCATAAATATCTTACGCTAATTAGTTGTTAATTAGCATGAATATACGTAATTCGTTTTAGATATTATTGAGTTTGGATTTTAAAATAAAATTGTGACCTTTAAACTTCTATACTTTACTCAGCTCTAGGAAAATTCATGTCAGCAATTCACCCATGGAAAATTCACCGTCAGCAATTTAGCGCGATGAAAAATTTACCAACGGAAAATTCACCGCCAAGTAAAATTTATCACTAGCGGTGAATTTTCTGTGACGGTGAATTTTCCATCAGTGAATTGTTGGCCATGAATTCATCGTATACCACTTTACTCACAATGTTAACAAATATTTTTTTAGAGCTTGTTAAATTAGGATTTCTTTTTATGATGAACTCTTAGATTCAATTCAATATTTTTTAATAAACATAAAGGCGGTCACATGTAATGAACATATCAAGTACTATCTTGTATTTTAAAACAAAATGTAAAAGAGTGGTGCAAAGATCTAGTGTGAAATTAGGGTTTTGAAGCTTGTGGATTCTAATGCAAATGATATAAGGGGTGATGTTCTTTTATACTTGATTTAGAGACAATTTGAACATTTTGATGTTAGAATCAACATATACAATGATTACTTGAAAGAGGATGAGCTCTAACATGTTATTAAAATTAAAATTTATAGCTTTAGGGATTGAATCAGCGTAGAAACTAGATCAAATCCACAAGTGCAAATTCAAACCTAGGAAAGGAATTGGTAATCTAAGATTTGATAAATGTCTATGGAGGGGTTAGGTAATGTTTGTTTTGATCAAAAGGGGAGTCAAATCAGTCAAAATCTTATGTTAAAGACCAAGTGCTTAGGTCACCCAAGATAAGTGGCATAAAATAAATGGTAAAAGTTTAACATATGCACTTTTCACCATCACATTTATTCTCCATTTTTTATATGCATGTAAATCTATATAAGCAAGTATTACCAAAGTAGAGAAAAGAAAAAGATAAAGACAACCGGAAGTAGAATAGCTAGAGCAATTATCTAGAGTTGACATGTGAAGTATTCATAAACTTTAAGAATTATTAGTAATAATATGCCATCCCTTAATTTTGTGTGTACTCCTTAGAGTGTACATACAAATTAAAAAAGAGAAAGATTGGATAAAAATCAACTACTAAAATGGCATTGTACATAAAAATGAATCATGTGTATGATAAAATGAACATGGAGCATAAGTATGAAAACTATAAGATAAAATTAGTGCAAAAATAGAGTATATACAATGACATACTTACTTTTATGTGTTAAATATGAAAGACAAAAGATGTCCCCACTTTTTTCCCTTAAATTAAAAAAATGTGAGTACGTGTAACTTATACAAAATGAATAACACCCTTTCCCACAAGTGGCAAGACCACATGAAAATAATAGAACATAAAACAACACGTGGAAAGAAAAAAACATGAAGAAATCTAATCTTAAAATGGAACCACAAGATGTGTCACTTGAATTATTGCTCCAATGGAACCTTTTCACATAACATCATGATATATAAATTAAATATAACATACTAATATCTTTATGAATGTAAATGTGTCATGTAAAGATGGAATATTCAGAAAACTCGCCTTTTCTTTTTCTTAAGATGTATCTTTTTTAACCTTTGTCTCAATTGGATTCCCATTATGTGTATCTTGTTAAAAGCATACCACCATATATCGTTCCATTGATGTGTATTTGGATGCAGACTTTGTCTTTCTCTTCATGAGGTGTACCACATGATGTGCTAGATGTGGATGTCTTGTCAATAAATCCTTGGAAGAATCTTATCTATTATGATCTTGTGTGAAATAATTTTGCATCACCATTAATTTCCTTAACTTGTAAAACCTTTTTGATCAATTGAACCTTGAATGTTGTGTTAAAGTGCCATGCATTTACCCATAGTATTTCAATATACATGATGATAGGCATATAATTAATAACTAGTATCCTTCTTTAGTGGGGGTTCACATGGATCAATTAGCTTCATGGGAGACAACTTGATAAGGGTAAAATTTTAAAATTGTGTCACATTTTTATAAAGGAAATGGCCAACACAAATACAAATTTTCAACTTGGACCACCTAAAAGTGACATTTATATTTTAAATTTTAAAATAATAAAGTAAAGAAATGTAAGACTCTTAATGAAGTTTATATTTATAAAAAAAAATAATTGAATACATTTTTATAAAATTTAATAAGATTATTTTAACTATTGATTTCTATTTTTTTAAGTGAGGTTAATGGGATGTCAATAAAATATAATAACATTTTTTTCTCTAATTTTTCCCACTTAGGTAACTTGAAAATCTAATGGATGCAAGAAAAAAAATGATGAATATTTTTAAATTTAAATTTATGCAAAACATCATAGCTTTGATGGGACATCAACTTTTGTCTAATTTTTTCTATTTAAAAAAAGTTTTATACTCTCGTTGAGAGAATTTCTTCTTTAGTGCATTGTATATATTTTTTAAATTAAATATATTCTACTATTTTTTAAATTTCTAATCAACCACACTTTTTATTATAATAACGTACTTGCAATAAATTTTTAAAAAGTACAATAAAACTAATTAAAATATCAACAAAAAAATTAGATTCTTGACTCCAAGCTCTACAAAAGAGGTTTTTGATTTTCATGAAATTACCTTTGGTTGGAGAAACATGGAGTTGAAATTGATTTTTTTTTTGTTGGATTTTCCCCAAAAGAAGGGTTAGTTTGCCATATGGGCTACTACATAAACAATTTTGGGTTAAAGTATTTTGGCTAAAACTCTTTCGCCCAAAAATGTTTTGGTTGAGATATTCCATTAAAATTCAACCTAATTTGACTTTTACAATTAAATTATATTAAATTTAATAATTTTAGGTGAAAGGGTTTCTCCCTAAAATCTTTGTTCCATGTAGGTGCCAAATAGTTTCAAACGAAACAATTTCTCCCAAAACTTTGTTAGTTAAAAGTATGACATGGTTTTAAAATTTTACCCATAAATTGTGCTTGCAAAAGTTATTTCAAAATCTAAAGTGTGTAATTCATCAATCTAGAGGACTTTCTTTGATGCCTTATTCATGGTGGAGTGATATTCTCATTCTGAATAGTATTAAAAATAAATCTAAAACCCCAAATACATCTTAATGGTAAGATATATATATGGTATTGCATGAGACTCACTTGATGCTAAAACATTAGTATAATCTAACAAGTGTTCCTTGGGATTAAAAGTGAAATATTTTATGAAAGCATGCGCAATATTTGTAAATAAACTACAAGAAATACAATGCAAATCAAACCATAATAAATATTCATCAACTAAATATTTATAAATGCATGCATAAGGAACATATCATCAATGTAAGAGGTAAAATATATGAGACCTATAAAAAATTAAAGTGTATATACATGCACATCTATGATAACCATGTATATAACCATAAAATTAATTTATCCATGTATCTTTAATGATGCAAGCACTATAAAGTGTAAGTTCCAAAAAAACATGAGAAATAAAATCATTTTCAATATTTGTTAGTGTCCAAAAGAATGATAATTACTTGAAACATCATGTAACAAAGGAATTAAAATGTTGTCATTAAACACACAAGCATCAAGGAGTAAATAATGAAGAGAGGAAGAGACAACATCATCATTAAGTGTAAGAGAACATCACATAAATTAGAAACTCTAGATGTATCTATAGAAGTTAGGCCTAAAGCACTAGATATAGATAGCAAATATGTTAGGATTAGATGTTTCATTCACATTGTAAATCCTAACTCTTGTTAATTATGTTTAATTATATAATTGATAATTAATATATTATCTCCAAACATGATGGATTGGGAAAAATAGGGTGCCCATGTGAGGGTGGAACATTATTTATTAATTATTCATTCTCTAGCGTACTTAAAATATTGTAAGAAGATATTAAATAAGGATTTTACTTGTCAAAGGTCAAATAGGGAGTTTTAGAGGATCTTCCAAGATGGGTATTATTTCAAGGAATTGATTACCCTCATAAAGCACTTAGGATTGAGAAATTGATCAATATGATGGTTATGGAATATTCTATGTGTTGAACACACCCGGATACTAAGAGGGGGATGAATCAGTCTACACAAAAACTAAAACCCTTCCAGAATAAGAGTTCTTCAACATAATACAAACTTTAAATCCTTAAGTAGATTAGCAGCAAAGAAAGATGTAGTAGTTTAAACCTTTAACCAATTCAACAACTATCAACAATGAGAGATACAATAATCCTAACCTTAACTAGAATAGCAACAATAATAAAAGAGACAAGAACACACATCCATAAGATGACACCATATTTATGTGGAAAACCCAATGAGGGAAAAACCACAGTGAGATTTAACTCAAAATATAAAGGCTCACTACCAAAAAGGACTTGCAAACTAAGGCTCACTACCTCAGTGCAAGATATAAAGGAATTGCAAGACTGAAGCAAACACAACTCCAGATGCAAGATACAAGGACCTGATGAGATTCACTATCTTAGAGCAGGATATATAAAGTTTACAAGAGAATTACAATATTTGTCAACATAGCACTCTGTTGACTGAGGCATTAAGACACATTTGATCTTTCTTCTTCACAAGGTAGCATTAACTCTACTAGATATTCAATATTCCACACATTTGTCTTTTCACACTTGTACACTTCTCCATCTTGTTGCATTTGAAATGATATTGCATCTAAATCTACCACAACACTTCAAAACTTCAATTAGGTTGGCTAGAAGAAGATACACAATGAATTCAACAATTCAACCACCAAAGCATAATGTGGTCCTATCCTAATGATAAAGAGGACCAAAAACAAACTTATTATATCTTCTAATGTGATCCAGAATAATTCACACATTGGTGCACATCAATCTAAGTTGACATCAAAGGAAATGTGTAGATGAAATATGAAGCACATATCCAGTTGGCCCTAAAACATTCATTCAATTGAATTTACTCAAGGCAGTTCTAACCAAGATAGGTCAGGACCCAAAGCTATCATAACACATCTTCAATTGCTAGCGCAGACCCCCAAGAACATGACACAAGCAAAATAACAAGCCCCATCAGCTAGATATCTACAAATAACCCAAAAAGCCAACTCAAGACATAATGCAGCACCAAAGCGACCAATTAGAAACATGCAAATCACATGGGTATTTTCCATGAACATTCAACAACACTTCCATACACTTCTTTCATACTGTCATGCCATCAATAGCCACTGTAGATCAAACAAGAAAAAATCACTTCATCCAAGAAGCACATAACACATGATTAGAAGGTGTAACATTGATAGATCAACTTGCGGACCACTTCATTACATGAAATTGGAACTAAGACATTGAGAACACATACACCAAGTTGTAGGAGCAGAGACATCAATGCAGAGAAATGCAGAGGATTTCTTGGACTAGTCCAAACAACCAACAACATTGCCAACCTTATGCAATTCACAAAAATCTCCTTGGCAACACTCGTGACCTAAAAATATATGAGTGCAACATCCACAAAGCACTAACTTTGAATCCCAAACCACAAGACCATATCTTCAACAGTGGAGGAATGCAAAGCATTCTCCCAAGCAGACTTTAAAAAGCAACTTCCTGAACCAAAAACACTTAAGCAACTTGTGGAGGCCAAATCTTTCTTTCAACAACATATGCTTTATTAGGAACATCAAAAGAGAGCATAAGACATACTGTAGACCTTCAACAACATCTCTCCACTGTTAGCAATACTTCTAATGCTTGTAATCCTCATCTTAATATGTCATTATGAAACTAAATTTGCTGACATAAATCATACTCAATGACATCCAACCATAAACTTCAACAAATATCAGATAAAGCATGACATCTAGTCAAGAACTTCAACAAATCTTCTTAGATAAGGCATGACATCCAACCATGAACTTGAACAACCCTTTCATACATCAATGTTAGCCCATACTGAATGTTGTCAACAATGACAACCAATGCAAACTGCAACACTTGGACATAAGTGCCAACTAATGCCAACAATCTCACACAAATCTCCTCAAGTATTGACATCAATGACAACCAACAATTAGTGTTGACATCAATGACAATTATAACTTCCAACAATCTCCCCCTTAAAAATTGATGGCAACATGACTGCTCACTCTCCCCCTTTGACATCAAGGACAAAGGGCCATACACACCTTCTCACAACAGTATATTTTCTAACTTTGGGAATGTTGGTGTGAATAAATGTCTTTTACCTAACTAATTCACTCACTAGGGAATTAGGGGACATTCACATGTTAAGTTTACTTAGGATATAAGATTTTTTCTAGAAGTCTTAGTTAGCTTTTCTAGAACTTATCTTATCTAGCTTGTAATGCTTGATTCCTAAGTAGTCATGAGTTAATTGTCACATGTTATAAGATTAAGACACTTGTCATGATCTTGTTTAATCCTATGTCTCACCTAGCCTTTATAAGCAAGGCATCTCATGCACATTTGCACATTCAACCATTATTCAATATATTCAACTTACATTGTTGAAGCAAGTATTCTTGTCATTCTCTCTCTTGTGGAAGATATTTTTGTCTAGCAACTATTCCTTGGGGTGTTGAGTTGTCACCATTAACTCCTACATGGTATTAGAGCTCTAGTGTTACAGATTCCTTCCCAGATCTAAGGGTTTCATGTTGGCTTAAAGATTTTGTTGGGTGCATGTTAGGGTTTCAAAGACCTCATGATTGAATCTAGGGCGTCGAAGAAAGTCAGGTTTTCCTTTCGTTTAGTCAAATTTGGTTATGTTTTGCTTGATCTATGAGGGTTTGAAAAAGTGTGAAGAGTAGCTGATCTAGGAAGTCACTAATTTTTTGGAGCACTTTGGGCCTAGATCGACATCACCATTGTATTCAGGAGGCTGATTAGACGAATCTTGACTAAATTCGTCCATTTTCGGTAAAGTTGTTTTTGGGGCAAATTTTTTTGCTGGGTAGGTCGTACGGCCTCTCGAGCAATACCGTCTTCATATTTTATTTTTGCAAAAAAAATATTTGAAAAAATATTTTATGCAATTTTTAGAAAAGTTTGGGGCAAAATTTTTATAGTGTATTGGGAAAAATTATTAATATTCCTGGCAATATTTATATTTTGGGGTTAAATTTTCTACGGATATTTTTCTTCAATCGGCAGAAAAGCTGACAATACTTGTTCCTTGGTACTTTGTCAGCGTACTGTAGCTGTCATTCTGGTCATTCATCGAGATGTCCTTCACAAATCTTGTTGGTAAAAATCTTTTCAATCACAGTTTATTTATATATTGTTTTTAAAAAGTTGACTTTATTGCAGACTATTTTTCGGCCTATATTAACTAAAGTTTTGTTTTTTAAAACAAAAAATTCAAATAGCCAACACATTTTTTAAGCCTTTGTTTACCTTTTAAACCATAGATATTTATTATTAAAAAAATATGTTTTATTTGTATTGGTTTGTGGGTTGGTACTTGGTTGGTATTTATAAGCTTGGTCATAGTTATTGTTTGTATTGCATGTAATTTTTGTTGGCAGTCTTCTTAAATAAAGTTTTGATTTAAAACCAAAAGGCCGACTTGCATATTTTGTACTGGTCAAAGCCATCAATCACATTAAAACTATTTATTTTAAAAACCATGGTCAATGTTCTTTTAAAAACTTTTTTTTAAGGTTGGTCGCGGGTGGTTAAGGGAGGGTGGCACGGTCCGACTCGCCACCACATTGCCTCTGGGTGGCAATTTCCATTTTTTGCAATCCTGCCTACTGTGGTCATATGGGCAACACAATTTCGGCCCAGAGTGCTTAATTTTTTACCCAATTTAGTCTTCAAGCTCCTAACTTTGCCCCCTAAGTGCCAAAACAAGGTTTTTTTCAAATTTTCATAAATTGCACCCCAGGTGGCGAAATTTTTCAAACAAAATATCGTCAAAAAGCTAGTGATCCCAATTTTCTAGTGGTGAAATTATTTTTCAGAAGTTTTGTTGTTTGGTGGCAGTTTTTGTTGATTGAAGTCGGGTCTTAATTTTTGGCTCTTGAGTTTGTAACTTTTTGCCACGATCTCCAATTGTCAACTAATCTCCAATTTTCTCATGGTTCTTTCCAAGTTATCCATTACATAATTTATACAAGGTTCCTACATTTGTATGTTCATAAGCAATCATATATCATTTCCCTCAATATGACACATATATTCACATATTAAAATGTATGACAAGTTGGTATCTAACTTGGAGACCATTTTCTACTTTAGAGGAGTTTGTGCTTCTGCGCCATAAAATCTCCTTGCATTACAGCTTTGGTTTTCTGAGATGTAAAGTCCTCTTCTTTTAAGATTAGAATGTCGTGAATAGGTATTAATAGACTCTTGGTATAAGATAGTATCATTCAAAGATAGTGAGGACATATTTACTTCTAATAGGTGTTCTCTCTTGTTAAGAAAATGATATAAAATCTTATTCAAGTGTATACCCTAACCTTAGGGAAATAGCTAATCTTCTACTTTCAAGGGTTATAAGCAATTGAGAATGTAAGTTCTCCATCCATGGTTAAACTACCAAATAAAGGTATTCATAGAATAACATCATTTCCTAGATACTAATGGCATAATACTTCTATTAGGATTTTAATCCCTTTCATTTGCAAAGCAACATAACTCATACATAAACTACCAAATAAAGTTATTCATAAAATAACATCATTTCCTAGATACTAATGGCATAATACTTCTATTAGGATTTTAATCCCTTTCATTTGCAAAGCAACATAACTCATATAGATAATACCAATACAACTCTGTATTATTAATATAATAAACTATTACCCTATTTAGCTTCTTTTGCCATGTTAATCAAGCAATATAATCAAGATAGTTGCTTATCATACTATTTAGATTCCCTAATCCAACTTATACGATCCAGCTACTATCCAATAGCAATAACTATATGCACACAATGATAGCACAAACGCTTTCAAACAATATTCAAACTTAGTTTCAAAATTTAAAAGAGAAAGAGATAGAAATATCTTAAGCATGCCTGGAATAATATAGCTCCAAATGAGTATCCTGCAACTCCTTGCTCAATGCACAATGGCTTTGACTGCTGCATCCTCTATTCTCAACTCTCCTTGCTACTACTAAAAGAATACTCTATGCTCTTCAAACACACCAACTAACAAATATGTTGCTCCCAAACTAACAAACATACTGCTCTCAAACTCACACTAACTTAGTGCTCTCAAACTCACATGAATATACAAAATGATTTCAAAATGAATGAACAACCAAATACTATTTTGCTGCCTCTATTTATACAAAAATGAATAGAAGTTGCTTGCTAAAAGTAAGCTACATTTGTTGCCACTTCTTAATTCTCTGCCAATTGTGGGTGTTACTAAGTAAAATACAGTTGCAAATATGTATTTGAAATCAACTCTAATGCCTTCCCATATTGCCACAACCTGGCTTGTAGTTTCAATCTTATTGTTTGTTGTGCAATGTTTCAGATAAAAGTTGTTAAAAGATGGCACATTGGAGTTCAAAGATAATAGAAACTATCCATCCTCTCATTACCCAAGCATGGGCTTTACACCTGTAGATTTTACTTGGTCAAAGCACTTCAAATATGGTTGAGCATGGATTTTAAAAATTCTATTTGTATTTTACTTCCACTGTGACATTTGTGACATTTTTGCCAATTATTATCTGCAAGTTATGCACCAAAGTTGGCGACTTTTACTATTTTAAAACAACCACTATAAATTGTTGTTACTCATGCCTTATGTGGCATGTATTCCCCTCATAAGGCGTGGCTTACTTGCCTCATGTGGTGGCTAACTATATTTATTCACTTCAACCCTTTTAAACTTGTGTTATCCCCACTCTTAGCGTGGGAATTATGTCATTCAAAATGGTTGTTTTAACTTTAATTATATATATATATACACACACACACACGACAATCTAATTAATATATATATTTATATACAAATAATCCTTTATATACACAATATTTTCATATATATTTATATATATGTCTTATTCAATTTCCAATATTAATATTATGATATATATATCAACACCTAATGCTCCCTTGCATACCTATATATACATTCCCTATATTCATATACACATTTCACGTAGTGAATGGCATGTACAAGAGTTTTATTATTTTAGTTCAATTTGATTAAATGATCAAGGAGGTTCAAAGATAATCAAAATAATTGAAGACAACCATCTTAACTTTCCTATTGACCAAAACGCTATTGACGTGGTTTAGCTCTTACCGACACAAAGCTTAAATTGACTCAACAAGGTTTATCTGTCCTATGCAGTGAGTGTGTGTGGATGTCAACTTAGATAGACATACCAATGGTTTCCATATCAAACTCCTCTCCTAGGTGATACTCTCCCTCCCCCTCTAGAGGGTTTGAAGCTTTCCTGCATCTAACACAGAGCAACATGTGGGTGGTCAGTTGATACATATAAATCATATTCATTATATTATAAGCATCATTAAAACATTTAAAAATAATTCATCATAACACATATTCATATATTCCATTTATCCATTGAGATTCATCATAACATAATCATACATTTAAAATCATATTTATTCATAAAGATAAAAGTAAATTGATAACTTAAAAACATAATGTAACAGATAAAATTAAGTAAGAACTAGTCAATGACTCAAAACACCCACCTCATTAAAAATAATAATTATGGTCAAAATTCATGCAACACGCTATCCCAAGGGAGTAGATATGTAAGTGCCCAAAAATATATGGGCAAACATGGAGATAGTTGGAGTGGTCTATCCTCTATTTTCATATTTCTCTTAAAACTTGTATTTCCCCACCATGACGAAACTATCACTTCTGACAAATAATAATTGGGAAACTAGTACACCAAAAATGGTTGACTACTACACTAAAAATGGTTGTTTGGTTACATTGAGTTGTGCCCCTAAATTTCCTCAAAAATATGTTTTTCTTTCATTTCTCCCACAATTTTTCTCAATCTAGACTTATTTTTCTTGTTTCCAATCACATTATTTTTCAAGAAGTGACCTAAACTACCATTTTTCTTTTGCAACAATTACATAAATATGTTACAACATCAAAATGAACAAAATATTTCAACAGTTGAAATATACATCACGTCCACATGAAACAATGACTTTACTACTTGCAAACAACTTGGTGAACATATTTTCTCAATGTTCCTTTCAATTTATTACAGTTTAGTTTTAACATTTTACTTTCAGCAAAACAATATAAATTCAATAAACCATTACAACACCAAAATAAACAAGATATTTCAACAGTTAAAACATACATCACATCCACACAAAACCACAACTTTACTACTTGTGAACAATTTGATAGTCCTATGATTGCAGATTTTGACATCATTAACAGGTTGCTTCAGCACATATTCTGGTCAACCCATTCATATTAGATCAGCTGAACGCTCTTGAAGCGCAAGCTGAGATTGCAATGAGCAAATAAGTCCATAGAGAGCCCACTAAGCCAAGCCAAATGCAACCTGCACCTGCTATTTCTCTTGATTTATAACTATCTCAGCATTGCAAACAAAATCCATTAAATAATCTACATCGACCGTAGAGTTAAATCTATCGGCCACTTACTGTTTAGAGTTGGCCCAACCCCAAAAAGTTGCACACGCTTATTTTCTGTAATTACGAAGTCAAGTTCAGATAAGACTCATAAATTCCAATTTTTATATAGAAATATGCTAGTCATTCGACTTACAGAATAGAAAGGTAAAAGCACGTTCAAAACGAAGGGGAGCCGTGCGTGGTTTTATATTTTGTATAATTCATATATATTTATGTCATTTAGAGTAAGAGTCTCACAAGAGCTTCAAGATCTATTTTTTCTCATGAAGTCTGAAAAAATTACTACAGGATTAATTAGAATCTTTTTCTAAAGAATAGCAGCTCCTATCTTTTAAGACTGCAGATTTGAGGGGGTGAAAATGGGGTGGGATTGGAGATTGCCCCTACAGTTTAGGAATTTTATCTGTCATTTGTCAATCATCTCAACTTTTAAGCTTCCTTAAATTCTGGAGCTTAAAATTTAAGCTGAACTGCACTACTAATAAGTTCATGGGAGCACCAGCATCCTTAAAATTTGGAACTTAATATTTTAAACTGAACTGTGCTACTAAGTTCATGGGACCAACATCTCTAAAAAATTCCTAAAAATTCTCAGTAGCACCTGTTGAAATTTTTTAGGAAGCCCCCCTCCATGTGACCCCACCCTTAGTTTCTTTTTGGTTGGGTTCAAGTGAAATTGTAAATAAAATTGACAATAAAATGGTAATAAGCATAAAGATTTTTTATAAAAGGGTTGTAATTCAAATGGTTAAACACAATTGGTGAGGGTAATGATGTTTTCTATGATTACACCATTCAAAGATTCAAACCCCCTGAAATACGATATAAAGGATGACACTAGAATCATGTTCGGATATCTTTGGGAGAATGTATACCCTTCACTTTTTTACTCTAAGCCTATAAAATATCAGCATAAACTTGTGTTCTAATAACATTTAACAAAATGAGCTCATAGATGACAATAATAATAATAATAATAATAAAAACAAAGATATGCATTGCTGCTGCAAATAATTTGCAATCTTGAAATATAAGGAGTTTGCCGCTTGAACAGCATAACTTAATAATATAATATTAAAAATGAATCATGAAAGGAAAAGAAATGTCCTTTTTATAGTCCACGATACCAGGGAATCTGTTTTTGGGTCTACAAATGGCTTAAAGTATGGTACTCCTCGTACTCCCAATATGAGGGAGGCACCTAACTTGTGCTCCACAATACGAGGTGTACATACCTTACCCCCGCAGGATTTAAACTTGTGACCTCTCTTTCAAGAGTACTAGTTCTCCGCCACTAGGCCAACTTAGATGTACGAGTTTAAAAACCATTTTATAAATGAACATTAAACAAATAAGAAAAACAATGTTCCCAAAGAAAGAATGAGAAAAAGGTCTTCAACATGTGATTTTGGATGTGCAAAATTAAGTTACATACAAAACCATGTGAAGCATTTGTGTAGAGAAATCTGTAATAAGAAATGTGTAGTCAATATTTCCAAGAGAAATGGCGCATTGCAAATCTAGCTGGAGGCATCTTGCAATGCTATATCGCAAACAACTCAAACCCAAGAAAAATTAAAATTATATTAGAAACCTTTCACGCTTAATACAAATACATACTTCTTGGACTGTTATTAATCCCACATTAGTAAAAGCACTAACAAGGATAACTTATAAGCAATCCAAAATCCTTTGAAAATAGAAAAGAAGTTTTAAGGTTAAAAATCCATTGCAGTAAATTGCATTCAACATTTTCCCCCTTTCTAATAAAATCTACTAAAAGATACTTGTGTACAGAAGTCTCTTGCCTTGCAATTTTTCCCTTTCCAATAAATGCTTAAAGTTCTTGATTGGTGATTGAAGTTACTTATCATTGTCATAAGTGTAATTACCACTCAAGGGATTCGTCTTGATGTTAATTCAGACACACATAAGTAATTTCTACAAAATAAAATCCGACGAGGCATTACTGATATGTCGACTGATGCCCTAGAGACCACCCACCATAGATGGAGATTAGAAAATGAATTTTTGTAACGTCTCTCTACATGGTATTGTTGAAAGTAGTTTCGGATAAAAAAAAATTATTAACTTGCATGAAAAGTATAGGGAATTAAAATTATTGGTGATGCATGATAATAATACATTTATTATATTTGTAATAACTCCAATGGCTATTAAGTCAATGCTCATGTTGTAGGGGAGCATTGACAAGCTGAATTTCCATGGTGGCGTGTTTACTAATTTATTTCAATTGAACTTTGAAAGTATGAAAACTTTAAATTAGCCTATACACCAACGAAAATGAACTACTATAACCTGTGTTCTGTTGTATGACCAACCATTTATATGGTATATTATATATCTAGCCTGATTCCAAAATCCAATTTGATTATGCTACATAAATTTGCCTTTAGAATATCTTTTTGACAGCATATTGTTTAACAAGCCAAAAGTTCATACCCCAATTCCAATCTAAAAGTAGGAACATGAATTAGTAAGAGGTATAAAGGACCTAAATATTAAACGAGTTAAACAGCTCAATTCAGCTTCGCTGTGAGTGACCTTCAAGACTATCTCAACTGTGTCTCTTATGCACAGATATATTAGTTTGTGGTACAAATATAACAATGAAGCATCATTGCCAAGGTCAAAATTATTTCATTCATGTCATTCCTTAAATGAGATGTCCACTATGAGGCAGTGAATCTTTTGCTCCCAATGACCTCGCAATGAGTTGCCTTAACTCAAGTTCGCTTGGAAACCTATTCTCTCTCAGCTTGGAAAACACCTGCAAGGGAACAATAATAGACTATTATTATAAACAAAATTCCTTTTCTTTTCCTGAACACAGTTAAATAGGAATCTAACTTACCAAAAAAGCCACCTGATGAAAAGTTACTTGAACTAAAAACACATTGTGTTATTTTACTTATACAGAGAGATTTCATTTGTGTTGTTTTATTAGGATGTTCCACATGGTAACAACTTGACAGGAAACTAAAACAAAATGCAGTATGGAACTTACCATGGCATCAAACAAAATCAACTTTAGACAAGATGTCTAAAAAATGTAACTAAAGGCAATCTCCAAAACCATGTGGAAGTAATCCCTTTGCATCATAGTGTTTGAAATGCAAATCAAGTGCATTGCAAAAGTTTCATCCCATTGACTAGAAACAATAGTCAAATAAAGAAATGGTTGTAAGATAAATCTACCATTAAAGGTGAAAGTAGGTTTGGAAAAGGCATCACCAATAGTTTGAGGCATGAATATAGTTGTACAGTTGTACTAATGTTGGCTTCTAATGGTCTTTTAGACTTCTACCACAGAAAAATGAGCTCAAAAATTCAATTATCTTAACTCTCACTCAAAAGTGCACAGCAAAAGGTTGGCAAAGAAAATAAAACTAATACATTGTGAGTAGGGCGTACTAAGACTACATGTGTAATCACCCTAAACCTTATCAGTATACATTTTTTACAGTTCAAACATTTTTTTTTAACGACAGGGGTTATCCCTGCAACCCAGCCCAGCGTCCAAGGGGGCGAGCTGAGGCGAGACTAGTCCCCTGCGGGGGGACCCAACAGACCGCAAGCCAGTCCCAACCAGGTAAACCCAGGAGCGGAGTTGAACCCAAAACCAATGGGGAGCAAACCCACTGCCCAAGCCAACTCCGCTACCTGTGCGGGCATCACTTCAAAATAGTTCTAGAATATAAGGCAGCCATACATGCCCCAACAGCAACTTGATGTCTATTAAGTCCAAGTAATGGTATGGTTGTAAAATATCACTATGTCATACTACTACGCCATTGCAACTTTGCAATAAAGAATTTTCAAACTTTTGAAGAAAAAAAAACATATAAGAAGTCCGGCAATACAATCATGTTTCAGAATAGCATTGTCTAGCAACTCATTGAAGCCATAAAAGAGAAGTGAGATTCAAAGACATCCTACAAATAAAAGTAGCAATTCTTGTGCTTAAGTGTTTAGAGCCATCTCCTCCACCTGATAAGCATATGTTAGTGGATTTGGAATCAATTTTTCCTAAAATGCGGCAAATCATAATTGCTCTGTATCAGAAATTTATCTAAATATGGTAAATGGTGGGAAAGATCCACAACAGATAGAAGACCAAGCAAACCAAATCTTCAAACAATTAGACATGAAATTTGAGGGAAAACTTCCATAGTAATATGTATGGCGCCAAGAACAACAATGGAGAAGAAAGCATATCACATTAACTAGTACATGACACCTACATTTAAGGCATAGGTAGGAAACATCACATGCATTAAACTCGTGATAGGACTAACCAGTTCTTAATCACACAGTTGCCAATCACCAAATGGACCTTATCTTTTAAACTAGTTTTTGTCATAAGGCACCCAAAGCTTGATCTTCCAACCACCTCAAAACCTAATTTAAGTCAGCTATATATGATGCAAAACTTCCACTAGAAGTGGTATCATGTCAAAATTTAAAGTCAAAGGTCCTACAAGCACAATATGGATGGGCGAAAGGGCCAAAAGATGTAAGAAGTAAGAATAAGTAAGAACCAATTCAAATGAATAAATTTCATGTTTGTGTTCAAATTATGTGCCCAACAACTTACTTTGGACTTGGATGTCTAACAACCTTTCTGTCATGAACCAGACAGTGGGAAACTTTAATATAGGAGTACATAAGCAAGAACGAAGTTAATTGAATTCTCGAGGATTATCTATGTATTCTGAAACCCACTGGACGAATACAGAAGTTAGCTCCTTGTGGAATCTTTCCTTGGTCAAACTACTGGAAAAAGAAAAAGGAAATTAAGCATGTCACAGTTTTATAGTTTTGCTTGTCAAAATCTTAAAATCAAACATTCAAGGGAGAAGTACACTGAAAATTTCTTCAAAGAAGACTTCAGTCCACTCAAAAGCCTATTTAGATACGAATCAATCAGAAAAGGCAATTTTGGGTCTGACGAGCTCTTTATAAGCTTAATGTCTTTAAACATAAATGATCGCAATGCCTTGATGCTTTAGGAATTAGTAATCACACAGTACCAGCATTGAGGCCATTATATGATAGAAAATGAAAATGCCAGCAGGAAGCAGCTATTTGCATGTCTCAAAGTCCAAGGGGATGGAAAAACAGATCCAAATTACAGAAAAATAAGCAGAGCCAGAATCTCAGATGTCATGCCCCCGAATTTTAAAAGGCCAATAAATTAAATAACAAAAATGTTAATAACAATATAAAGATTAAAAGATATCGAAATGGATACTTTATTATTATAACATGGTAATATATTAAAATTAAATATTACTTGCATCATGGTGAATTTAGTAAGTGTCTGTCGTGATAAATGTACATCTATATGAAGTAAGCATGGTTCATAAGCTTGTCTATTTAACATAGGTAAAATCACCATGATTTCATTACTCCCGTCATTGATATCCATCCCTCTACTTTCTTTTAATCTCGACAAACTCTTTCACTGTGTAGCGCTGTTGGAGTTAGGAGATAAAGCCATTAAAAGAAATAATGAATATAAATATATTGCATGTTATTTATACTTTAGATATATTTTGTTTAGCACTAATCGATCAAATGTGATTATCTCCCCCTGACCACTCACTTTGAAACTAAACGGCACCCTTGAATCGTCGGCATGAGAAAACAGGACGATGCCTCCCTTGCACAAGACGCGGCCTAGATAGAAGGTTGCGGCCCTTCACGAGCATAGAAGATGGAGGAAGTCAAAGCTGGACAGGGGAGGAGCAAAATCAGGTGAAGAAATTCACTTAGTCCATTAATATTTGGATTTCCAAATTCTGAACCATTAACCCTGTAGCGATAGGTACCTGGAAATTGCTGATTCACATAGACCTGTAGACTGCCCAATGTGATTTGCTCTTGTGTCCCCATCATTGAGTTGTAGATATGCAATCTGAAGCATCTTCATGTCAATCCGTTCAATAATCTAATGATTATATCCACAGTGATAGGCAATCTGACTAGAATATGTATGCAGCATTGATAGTCACTTGCTAATAAACTGGCTGACACACAAATGTATTCACATGGCTGCCATCTGATTAGTTCTAGTTCTAATTATTAAATCTTTCTAAATGCATTCAGCAAAGGTGTAGAAACCCTAGTTTCCTCCGTTTCTCAAATCTGACAGTTTTGTTTGTCTTTTCTGAAGTTTTTGATGTTTTTGGGGTTTTTGGGGTTTTGAGCATAAATTGTAAAGGTGCGATTTTGCAATAAACAAAGAATAATTTCTATAAAAATTATCTAACTCCGTAAACTACAGAATATACTGCAAAGATTGAAGCTTATTTAATATAGAACCTTTCTGAGGCGATTACAATAAAACCCAGTGACATGCAAGGTAAAAAGCAATGATATTTTTGAAAACCTGGTTTTGCTGCAGCAATAAATGACCTCCAGATGATGGTACGGCTGAGATGATCACTCACTTCCTCCCCTGCCACTTGCTACGCAGTGATCCTCTTGATATTTGCGCCCCAAAAGAAGAAGCCAGATGCTGAAGATTGAAGGCGACTTGCTCTGGAGAACAAAGTACGGCTTTCTGACAAGTACGGCCTGCTGTAATAAATGGTACGGCTGACAGCAGCAATTAATGTTTTGTACGGCTTCTTTGAAAACTCTCCAGATCTCCAAGAATATGTGTGCCTAGATGAATAAAGGTCTTCTGGATGAAAACACTGATGAACTCTGAAGATGAATGACTTTTGAAGCTCTATAATTTCTTCTGGATGAAGAAATCTCACAACTGGCAATAAATCAGGGGTTATTTCACACCCTCTGAACTGCTTCCAATGGAGATGGCTCGTTCCCCAAGGAATTCGAACTTGAAACCCTAAAGCTTCTTGCTCAGATCAAAGTTGATCAATTTTCAATTCTCAATAATCACATAATGGCTCAAAACCCAATGCAAAAGCACTATATGGCTCAAAAGTGCGATTTCCTCAATAATAGGGTTTTATTAAAATATTCAACTTTTAATTCTTTTAATATTCCCATAGTCTCAGCCAAATTTTTATAATAAAATATAATCAACGAATTGGCCCCTTCTTGATGATGGGCGACCCCTCAGCTTAAATCACTTAAGTTATAATTTAATATTATAACTTTATATTATAATCTTCAAATAATTAATATTTAATTAATACAATTAAATATTAATATTTCTCTCGTTATTCACCCGATGACTGATCCGTCTGAAGCTGACGAACACTGAAGTGATTCTGAACGCTGCCAAATCCATACTGCTAAAAATAGCAGGGGTCCCACGCCGACTGCCAAGAACTGCTAAAAATAGCAACTTCTGCAAGAAGTCTCTGAATGAGCCCAAACGAAAGCCAACTGATCAAGAAATGCTAAATGAAGCTGAGCCAAGCTCCAACGTGACCCTCTATCCAGTCTATCAGCCTACGAGGGTCGTATGATAGGCTAATCCTGTGCTCCGAGAGATGTCACTGAGAAGGGGACATGACAATCCGCCCCTCCTGAAATTGCTTGTCCTCAAGCAATCTCAATGTCGGATGCTGCAGAATATCCTCGCTCCATGTAGCATCCTCGAGGAAAATCTCTCCATTTCACGGATATTCGATATTCCTCCTCGCATGGCTGTCTCTCCTGTACTCCGAGGGATGGACCTCGGTACTAAAATCAACTTTCCCTCATCATCTAAGGTAGAGCTGAGATGGTACCACCGCGATGTCCCAAGCGCCTTCTTAGTATTGATACATAAGCCATTGTGTACCACGCTCTCTTCCGGAAGCTCAAACAAGTAAGCCACCTCGCCAACTCTCCTCAGGATCTTGAAAGGACCGTAATAACGTGGCTTAAGCTTCTCTGACCCACTCTTCCTAAGAGTGGACTGACGGTAGGGCTGCAGCATGAGGTAAACCATGTCACCAACCTCGAAATGCCTCTCCGTCCTCTTCTGATCCGCATACTGCTTATGCTGATTTTGTGCCTTGGCGATGTTTTCCTTGAGAGCCCTCATAGTGTCCTGACTCTCCTGCAACCAACCTCCTGCACTCGACACTCTACTATCACTCAGTAGCAAATCAAAGGAAACGGAAGCCTCATACCCATTACAGCGCCATGAGTGACATCGAATGGTCATATGGAATGTCGAGTTAGCAACAATACTCCACACAAATGTATCCATTTGACCCGCGTATATACCTTTCCTTACTGCAATGTAGTTTTAAAGGATATCCTTCCCACCCACTTGTTCTGATCTCGATGCGCCCATCGATTAGCGGGTGGTAACTAGTGCTTTCCGGAGTGAGCTTCGGTCCCTGAAATCACGAATACCTCCTGCCGAAGTTACTCGGGGAACCGACTATCACGTAAGCTCCGCGATGCTCGAGGCAACCCATGTAGTTTGAATACCTCACGGAAGAAAACCTCTACTACCTATGTAGCTATGTAAGTGGTGGTAATCAGAAAGAAGTGGGCATACTTCATTAACCGATCCACAACTACATATATGCAATCCCACCCTTGGGCTTTAGGCAAGCGAAGTAATAAAATCCATCGACGAGGCATTCCCACTTCTGTCGAGGGGCTCGAGGAAGTGGCTGTAGTAAACCTCTTGAATTAAAATTGTTCTCACAGCGATTACCAACGACAAGCGGGGGCACTCCGCACCTATTGAAGAACATCAGCCTTGAGTCCTTTCCATGTGAACCTCTCAATCTGCACTGTAGGTTTTGGAAAATTATCCGGGATGTCTGCTTGAGGTACGTCATGAAAGGCTCGCAAAATTATGTTCTTCACTTCTGAACCTGGGATCAAAAATATCCTGTTCTTGTAAATGATCAAGTCATTTACAAGCGTATACCTGGTATCAACTGCTGATCCCTCAACAATGCTGGAGGCCCAACTATCCTTGGCATACTCTGCCACTATCATATGCCTCCAATCCTCCGAGATATGAACCATAGTGCTCAAATACGGTCTACGTGAAAGTGCATCAGCCACTACGTTTTGTGTACCTTTGATATATGAGATATCAAAGTCATAAGCCTGCAACTTACTGACCCACTTCTGCTGTCTATCATTGAGATCTCGCTGCCCCAAGAAGTGTCTCAAAGCTGTTATGATCAGTTTTAATGCAAAATTTGCTGCCAACAAGATATTGTGAAATTTTGCCAAGGCATACATAATCGCGAGCATCTCCTTATCATATATGCTATACAGTCTCTCTGGTCCTCTGAGCTTGCGGCTCTCGTACACTATCGGGTGCTTGTCCTGCATAAGCACCGCACCAATGCCCTCACCTGATGCATCACATTGAAGCTCGAACGGCTTCGTAAAGTCAGGTAGTGCCAAAACAGGGCATGTGGTCATCAACTCCTTGAACTTCATAAAACACTCCTGTGCCTCAGAAGTCCAAACAAAAGCCCCCTTCTTCAGTAAATCTGTGATCGGGGCTGCATGTTGTGAATAACCATTCACGAATCTGCGGTAGAACCCACATAAACCGAGAAACCCTCTCAACTATGTCAGGTTTGCCGGTGTAGGCCAATCAACAATGGCGCGGATCTTTTCAGGATCCATACGCACTCCATTTGCACTGATAATATGACCTAGATATAGCAATTCGGTCATCCCTAAGTCACACTTGGATTCCTTGGCGTACAAGGACTCCCTCTCCAAGATACTCAACACTGTCTCCAAATGAGCCAAGTGCTCCTGCCAAGTCCTGCTGTATATAAGGATGTCATCGAAAAAGACCAACACAAACCTCCTCAGTAATGAATGAAAAACTCTATTCATCATAGACTGAAAAGTGGCTGGCGCATTAGTGAGCCCAAACGGCATCACTACGAACTCGAAGTGCCCACAATGACATCGGAAGGCAGTCTTCTCTATGTCCTTCTCACGGCCTCTAATCTGATGATACCCCGATCGTAAATCAATTTTAGTAAAGTAACATGCCCCATGGAGCTCATCAATAAGCTCGTCAATCCTCGGTATCGGGTATCTGTTCTTGATTGTCCTCTTATTCAGGACCCTGTAATCAATGCACATACGTAACGTTCCATCCTTCTTCTTTACCAATACAACTGAAGAAGCGAACGGTGATTTGCTAGGTCGAATGTGACCCATAGCAAGTAACTCCTTTATTGTCTTCTCTATCTCATCCTTTAATCTTTTAGGATGCCTGTAAGGAGTTATCATCACAGGCTTAGCGCCCTCCTCGAGCTCAATAATGTGCTCTATGCCTCTGTCTAGAGGTCTACCTGGCGGAATATCACTGAACACCTTATCGTGCTTGACTCTCAACTGCTGAATGTCCGGATGATATTCTGTCTTTTGCTATCCCTCCTGTATAGGTGCTAAATGACACTCGGCAGCCCACTCTACCATGTCGTGACGCATGAGCCTCTCCATCCGACAAAAAGAAATTGTTTTGAGGTCGCTGTCCCGAATTGCTTTAAGTATGTGAGTCTTCCCGTCGACATCAAAACGTATCTCCATGTCCTTGAGACGAAGAGTGACTTCCTCCAATGAATGAAGCCACTTCATTCCCAAGACCAAATCAATGTCTCCCATGTTAACCACATAGTAGTCAGCCTTGAACTCATAATTGTTCAGGCGTAAAGGGAGATCCTTTATCATGCGTTCACACCTCAAGGTGTATCCATCGGCCACCTTGACTCTAATGCCCTCAAACTCCTCAGTAATGAGTCCGCGTTTCTCAACGAATCTGACATCTATGAAATTATGTGTGGCTCCTGTATCAAGTAGGGTAATGACCCTCTGTCCTGCCAACACACCACGAATCCTGAAAGAGCCCTCCTACTGTATGCTAGATAAGCGTGCCTCCTGCAACTGAAGCTCTGGCTCTGTCTCAGCTCTAGGCTCTAGAGCCTCTAACTCTGAATCCTAGGAACTCTCCTGCTGTTCGGACTTTTCTGATTCTGAGTCCTCATAGTACGCCCACATCACTCGATTTGCCTTGCCCTTAGGTCTTAGAGGACAATCGTGATTGGCGTCGTAGGGTCCTTTGCAGTAGAAGCAAAGTTTCTTCCTGCGTAGGTCATTAAGGGCCTCTCGATCCAAAGGCGGAGCTGCTGATTTACCTTTTGAATCGTTCCTAAAGTCTGATTTTTCTTTGCTAAAATCAGATTTGTCCCTGTTTTTATTAAAGCCCTTATTATCCCTGAATGAAGAATTACCTCTGGAGTTAAATCTACTAGACGGTGCTGCTAACTCCATGCTTCGTGCTTTCTTCATTGCCTCCTGTAATGAAGGAGAATCAAAGGCTTTGATCCAGCCTCTCAGTGGCTCTGTCAAACCCTCCATGAAGAGTACTACCAATCTCCTCTCAGAAATATTTGGGACCATGACTGATAGCTTCTGAAAGTCACCGATATAGGTCTCTAGACTGCCACTCTGTCTCAACTGAGCTAAGTCTCTAAAGTAGGACTCCGGATCCTTCCTGTCAAACCGCTCAACTAATCTGTCCACAAACTCCTGGTATGTAGTGATCCTGTCATGCTGTAAAGTCACCATACCATGGTGCCACCAATCGTAAGCCACTCCCTCGAGATGCAGTGTAGCATATCTGATAGCATCTCTCTCAGCCATCGGACGCAAAGTGAGGAAAGTATCTAGCTTACTAATCCATGCTTGGGCTGTCACCTTGCCACTACCATCGAACATCGCTAGGTTAAGCCGGTTTGTTGCATGTTTTAGGTCATTGTTCTGCTGTCTAGGTCTCCAATCCTGTCGACCTCTATGGTGCTCTCGCCTCTGTGTAATAAAACGATCAAAAGTGATCCATTCTCTGACCTCCGGTGGTACCAACTCCCACTCCTCGTTCGTTGCCATAAGCGTATCCGCGAACAACTCATCACGCTCCTCACCTGCCAAGACCTCCTCGGCCTCCTGTCTCACAAATGTAGGCCTGGTAGGCCTGTCTGCTGTCTGTGAGGCTATCCTAGGTGCCCTGCGAGACCCTGCTTCACTCCTCTCATCGTCACGATGTGGTGACGGTCTCCTCGGACTACCCAGTCTCTGAAGTGCAACTGCCAACTGCTGTAATACATCATCAGACCGCCGTTGACCTGCACGAAGATCTCTGAGTGCATGCAAAACCTCAGCATCATCCTGATCTCTAGGGTTTTGAGGAATCTCGTTCCTGGGAACATCTGTTCTATCTGCTCTATCATTCCTGTCAACCATATTTCCCGGCTGCCTACTCAAACTCTGTTGCCTGTCAATCAGAGCACGTCTGCGTGTGTAATACCTGTGAGAGCCAAACTGTTCTGGCTGCATAAGACTGCTAAACCCTTAGGATGGTAGGATTTATCTCTGATACCACTGTAGAAACCCTAGTTTCCTCCGTTTCTCAAATCTGACAGTTTTGTTTGTCTTTTCTGAAGTTTTTGATGTTTTTGTGGTTTTTGGGGTTTTGAGCATAAATTGTAAAGGTGCGATTTTGCAATAAACAAAGAATAATTTCTATAAAAATTATCTAACTCCGTAAACTACAGAATATACTGCAAAGATTGAAGCTTATTTAATATAGAACCTTTCTGAGGCGATTACAATAAAACCCAGTGACATGCAAGGTAAAAAGCAATGATATTTTTGAAAACCTGGTTTTGCTGCAGCAATAAATGACCTCCAGATGATGGTACGGCTGAGATGATCACTCACTTCCTCCCCTGCCACTTGCTACGCAGTGATCCTCTTGATATTTGCGCCCCAAAAGAAGAAGCCAGATGCTGAAGATTGAAGGCGACTTGCTCTGGAGAACAAAGTACGGCTTTCTAACAAGTACGGCCTGCTGTAATAAATGGTACGGCTGACAGCAGCAATTAATGTTTTGTACGGCTTCTTTGAAAACTCTCCAGATCTCCAAGAATATGTGCGCCTAGATGAATAAAGGTCTTCTGGATGAAAACACTGATGAACTCTAAAGATGAATGACTTTTGAAGCTCTATAATTTCTTCTTGATGAAGAAATCTCACAACTGGCAATAAATCAGGTGTTATTTCACACCGTCTGAACTGCTTCCAATGGAGATGGCTCGTTCCCCAAGGAATTCGAACTTGAAACCCTAAAGCTTCTTGCTCAGATCAAAGTTGATCAATTTTCAATTCTCAATAATCACATAATGGCTCAAAACCCAATGCAAAAGCACTATATGGCTCAAAAGTGTGATTTCCTCAATAATAGGGTTTTATTAAAATATTCAACTTTTAATTCTTTTAATATTCCCATAGTCTCAGCCAAATTTTTATAATAAAATATAATCAACGAATTGGCCCCTTCTTGATGATGGGCGACCCCTCAGCTTAAATCACTTAAGTTATAATTTAATATTATAACTTTATATTATAATCTTCAAATAATTAATATTTAATTAATACAATTAAATATTAATATTTCTCTCGTTATTCACCCGATGACTGATCCGTCTGAAGCTGACGAACACTGAAGTGATTATGAACGCTGCCAAATCCATACTGCTAAAAATAGCAGGGGTCCCACGCCGATTGCCAAGAACTGCTAAAAATAGCAACTTCTGCAAGAAGTCTCTGAATGAGCCCAAACGAAAGCCAACTGATCAAGAAATGCTAACTGAAGCTGAGCCAAGCTCCAACGTGACCCTCTATCCAGTCTATCAGCCTACGAGGGTCGTATGATAGGCTAATCCTGTGCTCCGAGAGATGTCACTGAGAAGGGGACATGACGAAAGGTATCTGTCTGTTCATGCTATTTTCTTACCAGCAGATGTATTCCCAACTTGTGATTTGGGTCATTATAATAAGATTAATATTAGGCATGTAAGAATGTTTCTTCCCTCTTATTTCTGATGTACGTACAGACCAGATATTGCCTTGTTTACCATCTAATCATAAGTAAGATGATTTTGATAGTGTTGTCAAAATTATCATTGTTCTAGAAATGGAAATGGACTTGATATTGGCTTAAAGGAATAAATGATATATGCAAATGTATTTGATTGCCTAAAGATTGTCTTCTGAGTGTTTGCAAACTTATTGGGTGGAAGGGTGTGAGGGAAGTGGTGCCTAAAAACACCACTTAAGATTCCGCCCCCAGAACCCAAGGCAAGGATGGGCCATGGAGGGGTGGAAGTTCCACTTAAGGTTCCGCCCAATCCGAAGGCATGGATGGGCCATGGAGGGGTGGAAGTTCCACTTTAGGTTCCACCCAGTCCGAAGGCATGAGTGGGCCATGGAGGGGTGGGGATCCCACTTAAGAATCTGCCAAGGCCATGGAGGGGTGGTAGGCCTAGACCACTTATATGCTCCCCCGACTGTCCCCAATAGGTTAAGTGTCTTCCGAGGTGATGATGTGCGTAGAGAAAGCAAGTACAAGTGTTTCCACTAAGCATGCCACTCTGAGAGTGGAATTGTCTTGGTTTGGACATTTAGCTCAGAGCCAAGGGGTGGTTTGTCCTGATTGGATGCTTGTGCTCTTGGGCTTAGATGGATAGCTTCGGGCGGATCTACCCATGCCACTCCTCCTATGTCTTCATTATTGCTCTTATGATTAAGTTTATATTTTGGATATCTAGATATTGATGCTAATAGATGTATGTATATGAGGAAATGTGGTCAATGCAGACTTCAATCCAAGATTACTTCATTAGAGAAAACATTCCTTTGAAAAGAAGAAACACTAAACCTAATCAACAAACGAAGTCTAGGGCAAACGAGCAAATTCTAGGGCAAAGCTGGGTAAGGGACATTACATCAGAAGCATACTTAAACTTCATACTATAAAGGAAATGTAATCCAGATTAGAGGCAACAGAAAAGTAGTTGAAGCAATTGAGATGTACGATAAGAAAGAAGTAAAATTAGAGCTAGGTTGGAATAGATCAAAGGAGGAGAACAAAGGTCCAATGTTGAAAAGTTGTAATGTCCCCTCTTGAAACTTAAATTATATCCACAACCTGTGAACATAATCAGGTGTATAAATATACTTTAAACCTAACGCAGCAGATGAATTATCCAGGACAATGCAACTTCCAGCAATAAGAAAAGACAAAAAAAAAACAATTAAGAATTCACTTTAAGCTTAATCACAGGAGTACACCCAGCCCTTGAAAGAAAATGTTATGAAGTAACAATAACATGAAGCGCTTGGCAATATACTTGGTGGATCCTCTATACAAAGAGAGAATGTGATTTCAGCTAGGATTGAATAATATTACTAGTTATAATTAAAGATTAATTTCAATAATTTCAAGGGGCTTGTAAAGAGTTGTGACTATTGGAGGAAAGAGGTATTTAAGAGAGACAAAGCAAGGAAGAAGGAACAAATTGAGAAGACATTTTATTATTTGATTTCTACTCCTTGTGGAGCATGGAACTACAGTTCCAATTAACTTGGGGACAAAACCTCTCTAGGTCTTGTTCTATGAGAATGAAATACATGTGTCATTGTATGCTGAACACTGTTTTAATCCTACAATATTTATTTAGAAAATTAGGAATTCTAGCTACTCTATTTTTATTTTATTTCATGTGCTTCTAGAAGAGCAGGGAGATGGGTAAAATCAAATTCAAGTGGTCTTTAAAAATCCATACTGTGGGCTAATGTTCTCGAGTTTTTAAAAATAAAAATAGATTATTTTGGAGTAGAAAGGCATTGCTAGTTTACTACATATGTTCTCTGATAATTTTATCATTACATCATGTTTGTGCATTCATGGAACATTTTACACATAATTCTTCATTGAGCTTGTTTGTAAACGCTTCAAAGAACAACCTCTACAGAAAAAAAATCTTCATTATGTAAGTTTAAACTCAACTCTTAACCTGAAAACACATCCATTTTCCATGAACTTGTGAAAGAGCAAAATCCCACACATCCATTGTACTTCTTATATTGTTATTTCCAGCTTAAGGGCATGGAGATTTACTCACCAGCTCACCATTGCACTCTACTTCAAAAGCTCCAGTATTTTGAAGAAACGACTGCAGTGCGTTTCCAAGAAGCCAGGTGGTTGCAATAACTCCAAACTTTTTCTGTTTCAAAGTATAGTACCAAGGAGGTGGTACCATATATCCCAATCTTGGAAAAATATGATCCCCTGCAACAACAAACACAATACTACCAATTTGTAGCCCAGGCACTAACTTGCTGAGCATGCGTTTTGGTAGTGGTGGGGGATAATTTGAAAGTACCACATCAACACCAGGAAATGCAGTCTCTAACATTTTCTTTATTGTTAAGGCTGTGCCCCTGCAGATGAGAAAAATATATAATAATGAAATAGCCTCAAGAAAAGTGCACTGAAAAGTAACAGAAAATAAACAATCTCACTTAAGGGAAAAACCTGAGGTAAGAAACTAAAAATATGTGCTCGTCAACTCAATATATTTTGGAATATATTCTGTCGTAGATGAACAGGAGTACTATTAAAAATAATAATAAAAACATAAACCAATGAGAAGATTTTGAGTATGAAAACAAATTGTTACAATAAGTTGATAAATTCCCTAATAAAAAGTAGGATTATTAACTAGCTTATATTTTCTTTGTGTTGCCATACCGAGTAAAATGAAGGCATAAACTCTATTTCCTGATATTCTCTTTTTTTACTACAATACTCTCCCATGTCCATAGAAGGCTTAGGGTATCTTACTCTTTGTCAAGAGAGAGCCAAAGAGATATTGGGATTCAACAATAGCATTTTTAAAGGCAGTCCATAGTAGCAATAATCTGCAAAAAAATTGTGATTAATCACTGCTCACCACTGTGTGCAATCCGACTTCAGACCAGATCACTAATTTTTTTCCAACCAGGGGACATGAATTCTGAGGCAGATTTGGATTATGTCTTTATGCCCGACACATGAGTGTTTTGAAGGGTTTGGAGCTTGGTAAGTTAAAAACTAAAAACTCATGCTGATTCTTTGTTTGGAAGGGAGCAGCCCCAGTGGGCCCGGGATACAGCGCCCCTTGTGGGGTCCACAGGCAGCAGTGCTCCTTGCACATTCCCTGTTGTGATACAGAGTGGGGTAGAGGGGTGGCTCAAATTAAGGCCTTCGAGGCCACATGAACTTTCAAATTAAGGCCTTCGAGGCCACATGAACTTTCACAGGGGATCCACCCCTCTACCCCACTCTGTATCACAACAGGGAATGTGCAAGGAGCACTGCTGCCCGTGAACCCCACAAGGGGCGCTGTATCCCGGGCCCACTGGGGCTGCTCCCTTCCAAACAAAGAATCAGCATGAGTTTATAGTTTTTAACTTACCCGTATATGAAATTTTTACATACCAATGTTTTGTTTACACTTGGAAAAGAGAACTATCTTTGTTGCAAATTCTAAAGCATAAGTTAACATTCTTAAAATAAACTTTCCTAGAAACTACAAAGGCACTTGCTGTTAAAAAATGCTTTATGGTTAATACAAATTTCTCCCTTTTCATTTTAACTATTATGGATTTTAAAGAGTTTTGTAAGAAATTAATTATCTAAATGATTACAGGCTTACAGCCAATGTAAAGCACCTGTATGAACATGACGAGCAGAATGATATATGAACTGTGGTACCAACTCCAGGTTCATCCACTGTTTCAAGCTCCTATAAGAAGAAATACACTTTGTCAGTATTCTGTTTTTCCAATGACAAAAATTCTAATTTCCAGAAGTAGAATCATGATCATATACTGCTCCTAAGTTGTAACAATGCTAATGCAACTAGGACTCTTATTGAAATCCTGCATGTATATATATAATACGGCCAAACCCAGCAGTACCAAACCCAAACCCAAACCAGCACCATAGCCAATAACCCATACAGCTATTGGACTAGTAGGCAATCCAATCCTCTAATGATGTGTCAGTAACATGAAATGCATTCAAGTAAATAGCTGTCCTTAAGTTAGAACCTTGGCCATACGTATCATATCTAAGCTCATTTATTGGTGTAAATGTTAATTAAATCACAAGGACATACCTACTCAATACATGAATGAACCTGTCAACACTACCGTTACACTAATCATTCAGGCATGTCCATAAAGATACTAACTCACAACCAGCTTTGGCTGGCTCTAAACTTTTCCAAAATGACTTTTTCTAACCATGACATACCAGGGGACCAAGTACACTTGCATTTTCAGTTTGCCATCCTCTTAGAAAACTCTTGAAAGATAAATAGAATAGCTAATAAGAGATTAGATTTATTTTGGATAAAACACATTCTTGGCAAACACAAGGATATATTTTGATATAAAATTCTGGTGTACCAAGCCCCCAGGGATAGGGCCAAACGGTCACGTGCTTTCAGTAACATCCCTCATGTCTCATTTTCGAATCCCAATTTATCCACCGCATGTGAAGTGGGGCATCTGTGCGCTGCACAGGGGTTATAGTGGCTCACCTTATTGTCTGAGCACTGACACAGCTGTTCCAGGTCGCTGAGCTACCAATTCCCCTGGTATCACAGAAAGAATTAAAAAATAATCTGATGTACCAGAGATTCACAGTTTACCCTTCATAAACCTCTTGGAAAAGGATATGGCTTCAAAAGTTCAAACTAACCCTTTTTAGCTAATCCTTCATGAAAAGATCCCGACCAGGGAGAACTTCATTATAAAATACAATGGACATGTTGAGTCACATCCAGGTAACAGCCTAGTTACAAAGAAAATAGTATGGATTATTCACTGATAAGATATAGCTCCTCTGTTGACACTGGAAAATAAAAAGGCCAAAGTGGACTGGCTAGTAATCAAACGCATCCTACAGCTGCAGATGGATAGAGTACAATACACCGAATTTATGATCATCAATAATAATAGAATGCTTCTTTTCAAATTGTAAGCCTCAATTGCACACTTTTAACATAAAATCTGATCATTATTCTTACACACCTGGTTTGTTTCCTACTTCTGACCCATGCACAAATCAAATCACAATTGAATGTTTTTACTTGCAAAAATGTCACTTTTGCTCAGTAGTTTCAAGTTTGGTTCTGCTTTGGAAAGCATCCCAACTGGCAGATTGACAAAGTTGGCATGCATCTGGAGCAGGTAAGAAACCTACTAGCCCTTTACAACAGCTCCTTTCCACAAGATTGGGTACTAAAAGGATGCGGATGCTAATATAACATTATTTTTGAAAGATGCATGGATTCACAGTTTATCCTGCATAAGCCTCTTGGAAAAGGATATGGCTTCAGACTGACCATTTTTTAGCTAATTCTGCATGAAAAGATACTGACGAGGGGGAACTTCAATAGAAAAGACAATAGACATGATGATTCCCATCCAGGCAACAATTTAATTAAAAAATAAATAATTTAGATTATCTGCCGATAAGATGTAGCTTCTCTGTTGACACTGGAAAATAAATAAGGCCAATGTGGACCAGCTAGTTATAACTGCTGCAGATGGCTAGAGTGCAATACATTGAATTTATGATAATCCATAATGATGGAATGCTTATTTTCAAATTCTGGAAGCTTCAATTTTAACAGTTTAAACATACTCCCTCACCACTATTCTCTCCAACCTGTCATGTTTCCTACTTCTGGCCCATGCACAAATCAATCACAATTTAATGTATTTACTTGTGGAAAAGGTCATCTTTGCTCAGTAGTTTCAATTTTGGTTCTGCATTGAAAGCATTCCAACTGGAAGACTAAAGAGATTCACATGAATCTGGAGCAGGTATGAAACATCCTGGAACTTTGCAACAGCTTCTTGGAGTTTCCACAAGCTTGAGCACTAACAAGATGAGGATGCTAAAGTAACACTATTTTGAAAGATGCAGAATATCCATGCTTTAATTCCTACTGGGGGTGATTGGGGCTGGTTTTGATACCCAGGTGACTTTGACAAAATGGATTACTCCTTGCCATGTCCACGAAGCCAAAAGTGTAGAGAGCATTTACTTACTAAAAAAGAGACACAGAACATAAGAAGCTACCTCTTCAAATTATTTGAATTATTGGTGCACCTTTTTCAAAAGTAATGTATGAATGTGGAGTATAAAGCTGATATATAAAAAGATCTGGTTTTGTGAAAGACTTCATGGCAGAGTGATCATAGCTAAGAGGACACTTGTGTTGCAGGTCCCAAAACAGTTGTTAGATGGTACCAAAATCTGAATATTATTGCAACTTTGGATTCCTCCCTAAAAATTATGCAATTTAAAAAAAAAACAGAACCTCATGTTGGGTCCACATGCAAAAGTTATGGTTTCCAGAAGAATAAGGGTAAAAACTGTTAAAAAAAAAAGAGGCAGTTTTGAAATTGCCCCCTACTGAAAAGAAGCAGTTTCTCTCTGCAACAAGGAAACAACACAAGTCATTCCAAATTCTTCTTTCTTTCAGATTCTGAAGACTTTTGGACTTCTGTTTGGGCTTGTGAGGCTACATATGTCATTGTAAATGCATTACAAACATCAATTTGAGAGAATTGAAAAGCTCATGAAGAGGAATTACATGGAAATCCATAGGATTTTATAGTTCCTAGTGAACAGTTTGCCACTGCAAGTTAATTTGACTTGTAAGAGAGCTGTGTTAAAGGTCTTAGGGACTGAAACCACTGAGATTCAGGCTGGTTATGTGCCCCAGTAGCCTAGGACTGTGTTTTCCATTGAAGTTGTGGATTTTAAGTGAGTGGTAGCTCATATTTTACTGGAGTTTTCTTCAACATGTGGGTTTCTCCAGGATAAATCCTGTATCTTCTCAATTGTGCATGGTGTTTGATCTCATTTACATTCTTTTGTTCAGTTTACTAATTGGCAAGTTTACAGCACTTCATTTCTTTCATAAATACAATGTTGATTAACTATACTATGGAATGTCCATCTTAGTTTTTGGATCAAAAACAAAGGTGTTCAGTATCCATCTTGAATCAATTCAATGCCAGATAAATGCCAATCAGGTGACACCCATCCTTCCAAATTCATTTTAGAAATGGTATTCCTCCATTCAAGAGCTACAGGGTTTTTCATTCCTAAGCCTATGTGGTTTAGGTGCAAATACTTTGTCATTGTGCAGGATACTCATGGGATGATCCTTAAGAGTGATAGCAAAGAGGACTTCCCAGTCACCCAGCAAGCCATGTCAAACAGTAAACTGAATTTAAGAGATTTTAAGGTAAGACATGTTATGAAGGGCTCATGTCAGTAGCATATTACCTTGAGTTGTGCCAAATGAGCAAAGACAATAAAGCTGTTAAAACAGATTTGCACCTCAAATTTTAAATAAAAGTAGAGATTAGTATATAAAACTCTATATACTTGCTAAAAACTTGGGGACAGAATAAAAAAGAGCCTTTAACATCCAAATGACATCATTGAGACCTGTAAGCAGCAATAAATAGCAAGACAATAGCTTTGCAACTAATTTGTATATGTATAAATATACAGCTGTATTTTGTGCCGATGCTCCACATGCACATGTATTCAAATTTTTATAATCACCTTGCTGTACAATAAGTGATAATTTGCACAAGAATTGAGAACATTGTGACATCTTGTAATGCAAGATTCCTGTTACAGATTTTCCCAACAAATTCCTCCACAAAAGCAAAATACAAGAGAACAACTTTGTCTAAGCTAGGAAAAGCGTGTAAACAGTATTGATAAACCACATGAGGCTGGGAATCAAAACCCTGTGTTGTGCCAAGTTTCAAGGATGAGCATTAGGGGTAATGGGACATGTATCTCAGCTGCAGTAAGAGCATAGCCCTATATTTCAGTTAGGAATGGAGGGGAGTGATAAGGGCAATTCCTATAGAATCTCTAATTTTGTTTATGCTTCTAATTATATTTTAATTTTTAGGTTCTTTCATTGCAGTCTCCTTAATGAATAGTATGCAGTAACAATCATAATTTCTAACTAACCTCTTTAGACTGTATGTGGAATAATAAGGCTATAGTTAGATAGTCTTTGACTTCATAAAGTTGGATATTCTTACCTCTTTGTACGTTAAGGATATGATCCTTTGCATGCAATATGACAACAGTGCCATACATCAACTTAATCTGAGGATTGCAAAGCGAAGGAGTGAACAGATCAGCAACTTTTCACAAGCACAACTTAGACACAATCGAGTCCCAATGGACAGTTCACTAACTATGCAGGGGTCTAAAATTAGTGTAAACATAAACACAAAAACAATGTCACAAATGCTAAGACTGTCCATAGGCAGAACTTTATTTGAAACACTGCATCAGTCTTTGGACGAAATGCTTAAGAACATTTAATGCCACCATTCTTGTACATACAAGTTAGTTCTATTTCTCTCTCTAGCTGGAATATAAGGTAAAGAAGTTAGAATCATGAATACAATGTCATATCTGTCATGTTCCAACTCATGCAGATAGCTTCTCTTGTAGATAACAAACAATCTGAAAATGTCACTCCCATATATTATTATATACCCTTGTGTTTCACAGTATTGTTGATGAAGAAATTGATTGTACGAGAAGGCTTCTTCTTAGCTTTTTTTTCTTTACCCTCCCCTAAACATGTTATCAGTTTACCATCCAGTTGTCATAATCAACAAGAAAGACCTATGCTCTGTGGCCTCTCTGAAACTGAATAGAGCTTACTTGGCTTAATTTGGTCCTTTCCTAGCCTCAATAATGATTGAAGAGTTTAGATACAATTGTGATTACATGACACTGATGACAGGTTGTCTGGGGGCAGCTTTTCTTCCATATGGACAAAAACCTGGTTCAAAAAATTAGAAAATATGTAAACAGTTATATAACATCAGCTAGCCTAACAGGACTGTTGGAGAGAATTGCATGATTTGTCATCTTAAGCAGGTCCATCAGCCAATTTTCTGTAACAGTTTCATCATAACTGATAAGAGTTACAGCCCTCCATTCTATATACCCTGGCTCAGTCCCAAATATCCAGACGTCACCAACTGGTAAAAACAAGTTGGCCTCCTAGCTAATTTTCATATCCAGCTTTGCGAAAGCGCTAGTATTATTTCTAACCAATCAGTTTTAAGAAATAAAATTATATTCATATCCATAAGTAACCAAAGAAGGTCAATGGGACTCAGGAAACAATGTAGACCTGAAGAAGTGGGTTAACAGTTACTGGTGTAGGAGGATGCCATTTTAATCAGGGTATGTACATAAATGAATAAGGGCACGGCAATATTAAATATAAATATAGTTGCGGGTATATGTAGGTACAGATCCTCATCCCTATAATGGAGATTCCTGGTAGCAGACAAGGTTACCGTTCAAATCAAGGTATGTAGGTAAAGGAATAAGGTTAACACTACATTATATATGAAATGAATATGGTCGCCATAGGAGATGGGTTGGGGTCCTCGCCCCTCTACTGGAATTTTTTGGTAGGGGCATGGCGACGCCAGACAAATCAGCGTTAATGAGTAAATGAATAAGGATATGGCTATTTGATATATGCGTATAATCACCAGACGACGTGTGTACAAGATCCATGTACCTATACTGAAGTTTCATGGTCACTATGGGAAACAACCAAGAAAAAGACAGCTGTAGGGGACAAAAAATCACAAAGCAGACTGGAACAATTCACGCAATCAATTTTTTTAAAGAGACTTTTCTGGAATCACTGTACTTCATATTAATATATAGAAGTGTTTTTAGAAGCTATTGCGGGTTTCAATTCTAAAATGACCATCACAAGTTCAAAACACAGTTGCACAAACCCTAATCCTAAAATCTAAGAGGGCTCAGCCACCGTCCCCATGATGTTTTCAAACTCTAGTTTATAAAAACAAATTCAGAAATTGAATTTTAAGTATATCGAAAATGTGTAGAAAAAAATTGAGCTTTTCATTGGCAAGAAGGCAATTTAAAAAAAAACATTGTGTATGATTACCGGAATGGCGGTGGATTGGAGGACTTGTTTAGGTACAGGAATCGAATCCTCTCGATGATGTGCATGATGATGGTGGTGGGGACGTGGCTTAGGAGGCGGTGGTGTGAATGCATTCCATAAGTCAGAAGCCACCAGAAACGCACAAACCCCCAAGATAATCATCTGAGTTCTGTCCATTTCCACCATGAAAGAAATTCACAGACCCAATTCTGCGCAAAGAGAGATTTTTCTTTGTAACAGACTCTTGACCTCTCTTCGAGGAGACGTTGTTATACTCGCTCTAACTATAGGTAGACAAATGCTTTAATCCAATGCTATAATAATTAGAAGAGTTGAAAAAGAGATGCTCGCCTGAAAGTACAAATGTTTTAAAATACCTTACATTGCCCTAAAGAGTTGAGGAGAGATATAAGCCTCTCATTTATTTATTTATTTATTTATTTAACTAGGGATTAAATTGTCTAGTTTAGATCAATCAAAAATAAGAAAATATTGTTCAAAAAATATTGTTTTAAAGTTTCAAATATTTTAATCATTCAAATTGATCATTTTTTAAACATAATAACATAATAAATATTTTTTCTCTATTGTGATTGGACAAATTATTCTTCTCCGAAAACAAATGAGGCAAAAAAACCTACAATCCAGTGACACTTCCCATTTGACAGGTTTTTCTCCTTTTATTGGGGGCAATTTCTTTCTCAAATAAAAAGTACTAAATATTGATCAAGTTAAGCTCTGTTTGAAATCTTAAGAAACCATTGAGTTAGTGGAATATTTTACATTCTCCTTCATAGGGAAATTCAAGAACAGGTCCATGTAAATGGCCTACCAAAATTCATATTTATTTATTTATTTTATTTATTTTTAGATAAGTGTTACCAAAAGACAAGGGGTAACGCCCAAATACATACCAACTAAATACATACTGCCCGTAGGCCACTTCGTTTATCACTAAGAACAACATCACTTTCATATACTATGTATCAATAGTTACCCCTAATTGCCAAAATAAACTCCTACCAATACTGTTAGAGAAAAGGAGACTGCACACCAAACAGACCAATGAACTCGCTGAGTATGAATCCACCTAAAGGCAACCTCCTATACCACCAAGCTATGGTTTAAAATAGCCAGAAGATTCCCCAGCTCTGTTAAATGCCTTAGACTATCAATACCAAGCCACGCCCGATCCGTATCCATAAACCGGGAAAAATCATCCATATTGTTGTTTTTGACTCCCACTCAGAAAACTTCCCAAGCATCCGCCATGAAGTTCTTTGCCACCTCAGCCTCAACACCCTCCACCCCCTCCTCCAAAGCCAGATCTGGATCAAAGAATGCTCGCAAGAAACTTACCCAACCACTTTTCATAACTCCATAATGGCATTAGCTATACCAAATATATTGAGGCCAACAAAAATCATGTTAATCTGCACCGCCACCCACTCCTTAGATTTGTGTACATCTACCAGGGCCCTAAAGACAGTTTCATATACTCTACCGTCACACCAATGTTGACTCACGCCTAATACCTTCGAAACAAATGCAACAATTGCATTATAAACTTCTCTGTTCTGAGGCACAAAGAGACGATAGCATTGATTTGCTAAGGGCTCCTTGACACAAGCACAAGCGACACCAAATTGAAAAACCATGTTTGATAATTCCTTGCTGACGCCTCAAACAAGAAATCCAGAGCCAAATATAGTCAAACTAAACCCACATAACCAACTGAGAATAGAAAGGTCCAATGGTCCGTTCCAACAAAGACCGATTAACACAAGGCCGAATTTGACATACCAAACCAACGCATGGCTTGCGGGAGACAAGAAGTCGCCAGTTCCAGTTTGACATAAACAAGAAATCGGGTAGAAAGATCAACCGTATGGCACGTCATAGTCCAGAATAGTACTAAGTTACGAATCCTCCTGCCATTGACAGTCCAGATCGCACAAATTATAATTCATATCCACTTGAGGGTAACCTTAGCCACTTCTCCTGGTCACTAGCCACCATATCCTGAAGTTCGTTCCAACATTCTGCCTTGGAATCGATGATAATCTCATCCACTTTCCCTACCCCAGCATTCGCCAGATAGTCGGCAGCTTTATTTGCTTCTCTAAAGGCGTGTCCTAACTTAAAGTTTTCCAATTTACCTATAAATTCCTTGATTTGGACTACCCAACAGTCGAGCTTCCAACTTGGAGATCTGCCATTTATTATTGCTTGGATACAAATCATTGAGTCTCCCTCAATTTCAATTGACATTATTCCCTTACTGACACATAATTGGACTCCCATTAGCAATGCTTCAAACTCTGCAACATTATTAGAACACTCCCCCAATTTTTTGGAGGTTGCCCAAACACATTCACCTGCACAGTCTCTAATAATACACTTGGCTCCCGCAGCACCGGGATTCCCTTTCGCTGCCCCCATCGAAATTCAATTTCCAAGGAAGCTCCACAGGCCCCTGCCAACACACTGATTTTTTGTCAACCTTCTATGTTAAGGGGGTGCAAATCTTTGGTCTTCTTAAGCTATTCCACGCTTTCTGAATTTCTTCATCCCATCTTGTGAACTTCGAGTGAGATTTCAATCTTGTCATGTTATTTGCCACCTCGATAATTGTGACCTTCAATTTTTCAATTAACCTGTTATTTTCAAGTGCTTCGCCTCTAAAAATTCTCCTATTCCTTTCTTTCCATTTATGCCATATTACCAATGAAGGTGCCAGCACCCATAGGCTGTGCCAATAACCATTGCTATTGCCCATCTTCCATGTGTTAAGGAATTCACACAATTTCTCCTATCTCGGGCCAGGTATTGAAAATGAATACTGAAGCCAATCCCAACATTCCATTGCAGTAGGACATGAAAGAAATAAATGGTCAACATCTTCTTCATTGTGTTCATACAGAACACACCAAGTTGGGCCTACAATTCCCATCCTTTTTAAATGATCCATTGTTAAGCACCTCTTATGAAAGACCACCCAAAGAAAAGCACCAGCTTTGGGAAGCACAACTTGGTCCCAACATAATTTCGCCAGCCAATCTATTCTTGCTCTAATTTCCACCTGAATTTGATAACCCAATTTTGCAGAGTACTCTCCAGATTTTGCCCCACACCATACAATAGAATCTTCTTCTTTGGATATCAAAACAACCTGATTGATTAATTCATCTGTGATAGCCTTCAGTTTCATATGATCTAAATGCAAATGCAACAAACTTTTCCATTTCACCCTCCCGCCTTCCGGGTAATCTTCTAGATTAAAATACCTAGCAACTTCAGTACCCCCATCTTTCTCCAATTGTCCTACTTCCAATTCTAAATTGAATTGCTCGACCAAACTCTTGTAGTCATTCCATGAATTAGTCCAAAACCTTGCCAGCTTGTCGTTTCCAATTCTCCATGTTATATGTCTTGTGATCAATGAATGGCATTTGTTAATAAATTTCCAAAGTGCTGAGCCACCCCTTATTGTGCCTGCTGTCAAAATCCTAGACGAAGAGTCATTGTTGAGGTATTTGCTTTGAGCTATGCGGCACCACATTTTCTTCGGTTGTCTATACATCTTCCATACTAACTTTGAGCCCAAAGCAGTGTTTTGCCTTCCAATACTCCTTAGACCCGCACCACCCTCGATTTTAGGCTTGCAAGCAATGTCCCACCCAATAAGTGGGATTCGCTTCACTTCATTTGACCCTTCCCATAGAAATATTTTTAGAATCTTCTCTAGATCCTCTTCTATCTTCTTTGGAGCCTCATAACAGGCTAATGTAAAGATTAGAATAGCCGAGAGCACAAATTTAGTCATGGTCAATCTGCCCGCCAAGGTTAGCCATTTGTTTTTCCATGAAAGCGCCTTAGTTTTACATTTACTCATAACTTCGTTCTAGTGCTTAGATTTACAAGCCATCAAAAATCTGTACTCCAAGAAACTTGGCAGGGAGCTTGTCAACTTTGAACCCCAGAACAACAGCAATAGCATTTTGAAGATGAACCTTTGTGTTGAAGAAGTATATTCTTGACTTCTCTTTGTTCATTTTTTGCCCTGACTGTAGTTCATATTCATCCAATGTTGCTTTGATAAATTTAGCCTCCCGCAAACAAGGTTGTATCATCTGCAAATTGGGTGTGGGTCATTGGCTCAACATTCGAAGCCACTGTGATACCCCTCCATTCCAGCTGATGGCAGTGCCTCTTGATTACACAGCTTAGAACTTATGCCATTATTACAAATAAGGTAGGGGATTCCCCTTGATGCAAACCATTGAACGCCCCGAAGAAACCATGCATTGAACTGTTTATCAGAACATAAAATCTTACCGAGGATATACATTGTTTGATTAGTAGACACCAATGACTGTTGAAACCCATGCGTTGCATAACTTTAATCAGAATTCCCATGAGACTTTGTTGTATGCTTTGCAAACATCCAACTTAATCACCATGCCAGCAGTTTTGTCTACTTTTAGCGAATGCACCACTTCACTAATGAGAAGAATACTGTCAGTTATCTCCCTCCCCGGAATGAAGCCAGTCTGCTCAGGAGCAATAATCTTCCATAGTATTTTTTTAAGTCTGTTTGTTAATACTTTTTCCAGTACCTTATAAACAATATTGCAGAGAGAAATTGGCCTATAATCACCAAAGGTTCGACATTCAGTCTTTTTGGGAATAAGGGCTAAAACTGAATTATTGATATCCTTGACAAATCTCCTTGACTTCCTGAAGTCCTCAACCATTAGCCACAATTCCGACCCTAAGAAGCCCCAGCAATTTTGGAAAAACTAAGCAGGAAATCCATCCGGCCCAGGGGCCTTGTCAGGATGTAACTGAAATAGGGCCACCTTTACTTCCTCCAATGAAACTGGTTCCACTAACATGGCGTTGTCCACGCTATCCATCCTTCTTTCTATTGCGTCCAAAATGCTCCCCTCACCACAAGTTCCAGTATATTCCCCTAGCAATTTTTTAAAGAATGCCTTTGCCTCTAACCCAATGTCTGTAGTGCCATGTTTCAAGGAACAGTCCTGCGAGTAAATTGATTCAATTTTGTTTGCTGCTCTTCGGGCCAACACTGAGGCATTAAATTTTTTTGAATTCGAATCACCATCTGAAAGCCAAACTTCTCTTGATTTGTCCCTCCAGAATATTTCTTCCATCTTGAGTATTTCTGCAAGTTCGTTCTTTAGATCTTTCTCACGCACAAATTCCTTGTTTCTCATTCCATCTCTGATCACCTTCTCATTTAAAGCTTGCAATTCTACCTCCACTCTTGCCTTCTCTAAGAATATATTCAGAAATTTGTCCTTGTTCCATTCTTTAAGTTTATGTTTCAGATACTGCAATTTTTTAACGATTTTAAAACTAGCCAAACCCCCGACATGATATTCTTTCCACCAGATTTCCAACAACTTCAATAGTTTATCATCACGCCACCACATACTCATGAACCTGAATGTTGACTTTGGGAGGTTCAATCCTTTACAAAGGTTAAGTTTGACAGGAAAGTGATTCGAAATGGAGTTTGGCAATATGTGAGCCTCGATGGTTGAGCAGAAATTGCGCTACCCTGGTGATATCATGAATCTATCCAATCTCTCTGATATTACCGTAAAATCCTTGCACTGGTTGGTCCATGTGAATACACCATTCGAGGTTTGACAATCATCCAATCCCGAGCAAGCAACAAACTTCCTGAAATCTAACATTACTTGAGTTTTAGACCTTATCCCTCCACTTTTTTCAGAGATCTCTAAAACCACATTGAAATCGCCTCCAACAATAATGTTTGAGCATGAATGATCGTTAATGAAGCTCAAGACCTCCAACCAAACTAAAGCTTTCTCCTTCGTTCCAATAGGACCATAAATGTTGATGAGAATGAATGAAAGGTTGAGACTCATACTAAAAACTTTCGCCGCTAACCAATTCACTTGTGAGCACAAGACTTTTACTGAGACTTCATTTTCCTTCCAAATTAACCCAAGACCCCCTAAAGCACCAACCGATTCTTGAAAGAAGCCATTCCATGACCTGATGTATTTCAAAAATGCCCCTGCCTCAATTTGTGACAACTTAGTTTCTTGTATAAGAATTACATCGCTTACACAATTTTGCAACTGATGCCTAACCAAGCGTCTTCTGTCAGGGGCCATTAGGCCCATAACATTCCAGGTGGTGAGCTTCATTGTTTCCCAAGGGAGGCCGATCCTCCCTTGGTACTTAAGAATTCTTTGATGCTGGGATAATTTCTAACAATTGCCTCTTCTTCCCTCAATTGTTTGAATGATTTTTTGCCTCAGGATTTTCTTTGTTTTCTAAATTTTCCCACACCCAAATGCAGAATTGTAGTTTGAGTAATACTTCTTTCATCAATAATATCTAACTCATCTTCAGGTTCCATTTAAGCATCAAAATATGTCAAAGGAGTGTATTTTTCCATCTAAACTTCTTTCTGATTGTCCAATTTCGCCATTTCTTCTGGGGGCTGGTGTGACCTGGGCACATTGATATGATCTTGATCTGTGCACGACCCCACAAATTCCTTTTCCTTAGAAACTTTTGATCCTGGCTTTGGCACACTTGTCACATATGGAACTATTTGTATTTTATTCATCATTCTATTACTCTCCCTTTCCACTCGCCTAAGTTCCCTTTTTCCTTTCCCGATTTTGCATGACATCTCATTATGCATGCTTGAACCACATTTAAGGCATAACTTTTTATCCTCTTCTATTTCAACAACTTGGTTCCAGATTTCTCCTTCCACTTGTAATTTTATTGATTCAGGTATGGTATTGATCGCAACGATCTACAGCCTTGCATATTTATATAAATCACTATCTATGATATCCATATCGATGTCCAACAAAGTACCTAGTGATCTTCCTATCTTTTCCAAGCAGCCACCATTCCAATATTCAAATGGAAGGTTGTATAGGCAAATCCAGACTGGTTGGTCATACGGCTTGAACTGGGTAGGATCAAATTTTTTTCCCAGGTTTGCATGTAAAGCAAAAATATTCTCATATGCCACACATCGCCCTCTGCTATCTTTTTCATTGACTCTTCGTCTGCAAAAACCACCATAATTTTTTTTTTTGGCAGAAACCTAAGTAATACTTATGTCTTCCATTCCATCTTTATCCAATCTCTAATCTCTGCCCTACTGGGACTACCTCCAATGAAAAGACAAATTAGAGCGAAATCCCCTAAAATTTTCACATCATTCTTTATTTCATGCGATATGTCGATCAGCAAAATTTCCTGTACTTTTGATGTAATAGGGTTTCATTCATTCTTTGGATCCTGGTTCCCCGCAAAGGCATTCCTTCCTTCGTTGCGAAATATTTCTTTTTTCCTCCATACTGATTTATTTCGAGTTTTATGGTAATGGAGCCCTAGTTGCGTGGCCTTCTTACCAGCATCACCTCGCCATTCTTCTCTTGAATCATCTGAAGGAGAATCGTGTTGCACACAGACAAAACCCTGAGCTGCCTAGTCTTCACATGAATGCTTCCAGAGTTGCGGATGACAACGATCTACCCAATCTCCATTGGAAAACACCCATTGTGGGGTATGATTATCATCCAGCGACACTACTATCTCTGGCTTTTCCCTAATCACTTCGTCCGCCCAGCTTTCCCTACCTTCGCACTTCAAACCTGAAACCACCGTGCTCCTCGCCATCGCCTATTGATTTTGGGGACCTCCAAAATTCATATTTATTGTTGTCAAATGAATTTTCATAATATAAATATATGGAATTAATTAAAATATTAATATTTTTTAAAATTATAAATATTTTGGAAAACATAACCTAGATATTTTATACATTTTTTCTTGTCTTTTTTAGATTAAAAATAATTTAAATTAATTAACTTTATAATATATATGTGTGCTAATAATTTTATTTTTTAGATTTTAATATTTATATGATATAAATATTAAATATATATTATTCAATTCATTTTATAAGTATATTTATTATTATTTATATATCACATATTAATAATATGATAAAAGGATTTACATCAATTTAACATTTTTAAATAAGAAACTCAAAATTTTAAATTTAAATTTCAAAATTCAAATCCATTTAAATAACACATGTTCCCTATCAAATTTAGAGCACATACATAGAGACAAACAAGTTTCAAATAATGTAATTTAGGGAGATCAAGTGTGTGAGTTACAAATTTAGATTCAAACTTCAAGTTCAATTCTACATACATAGAGATCACTTAGATGACATTAGAAATGAACCAAAATAGTACACAATCAAATTCATAAATTGGTGATAATCATTAAATTTTTAAATTATAACGTATGAAAAATACATTCCTAATATTTGTATAATAGATATTTTATCAAATTTAGAGCTAAATACTTTTAGACTTAATTTTTTTCATATTTACTTAACCTTTTTATTACAGTACTATTTATTTATTTAATTAATTAACCAAATACTTATGAAAGGTGCGCTAATTTTTGCACAAAAGAAAATTATAAAAGAAATCTTCTTAAATTGTAATACCAAAGGTATGTAATTGTAATCTTATCCCTAATAAATTCCTAACCCTAACATTAATTGTAATTGACCATTTATTAAACTCTAACCTTAACTCTGAGCCCTAATTAAATTATAACATTAATTCCAGACCTTGATCTTAACCATAACAATAACCATAATTAAACTCAAAATTTTAGCCTAATTAATCCTAACATAAAAATTATGGACATTATTGTTCAGGAAACAAAAGGTTTGTTATTAACAGGTATGCTCATACAAAAGAAAATAATTGTTTATACAAAAAAAAAAAATAGTTATACATAAGTGATCAAATGGTTTTCATATTTGACAACATTTAAATCACCTTTCCTTATCACTGTTCAAAAAGATAAAACAAAACCGCTTGCTATCATTTGGAGGAACTTTGCAACAATGCAGCCTTGTTTTTATATGGGTAAGGAGCTTCCTTTTTTCAAAATATGGGTTAGGAGTTTTTTATATGTTGTGTTAAAGCAAAAATAAAAATGAAAGTTGCCAATAGGTAGTTAAAAGGAAAAACAATAAAGATAGATAAAACTTACTCATAAGAATTGCAAGAAAAATATAAAAAATTATATAAACTATACAATAGTCTTACATTGATTAAGCTTGTTATCAAGCTAAAACTTAAAAACGTGTTCCTTGAATTGTTGAAGTTAGTTTGTGGCCTTCACATTCTTCTTGCAAAATAGTTGGAGCTACAAAAAAAGAAAAGTCACTTGAAAAAATATATTAAAGTAAAGTCATAGAGTACCAACTACTTGATGACAATTGTTGCAAACCAAAAACAAAAATAACTTCTTTCCAATTTAGATCATGATCAAAAATTGCAAAAAAGTCTCTAAACATAGCATACCATTGCTTTTTAACAAATAAGTAATTCCATAAAATATATTTTATCCTTTCAAAACCTTAGCAAAAAGGGCAGATGATTGGTTGAACCATAATGTAACATGCCAATTGTTATATGAAAATAAAGTCTCTATGTTTTAACCTCAAGTAAATAAACTATATTCAATTCCCATTGCAATAAAAAATTTCTTTCCAAAAAGAGAATAATGAGCACATTTTACATAACAATGTTCCAAAGTATTTATTTCATTCTCAATATTAACATATTACATTTTACAAATTTCCAAACATGGAATACAATGATACATACATAGCTCAACTGAGCTTCAATAGCAATAGATACGAATGGTCTAGGTAGTCCCCCTCAAATCTCGACTATCAACTTATGAGGAGAAGCATCACTCAAGTTTTTTTCTGCCAACCACAGACTTAATGTGGTCCCCCGCACATCTTCCACATATGGTAAGATGGGCCTCCCTTCGATGAAGAGATTGGTATGGTAACCTCAAAACAATAGCCTTCCTGAGCTTAGTGTTGTGTCCTACATACTTAGACTTTAATACAATGGCTACAACCTATTTGTATGACAATTCTCAGCCTAGTATACTATAATGGATCATAGTGAACTGACAGTGTAATCAATGGCTACTTACACTACTTTGGCCAAAGTTTCATATATAAAAGTGTCATCTCTTCACCCACTACCCTTAGCTTGATTTGGATTTTGACCATTCATATGGGTGATCCCACAATATTGTTTTACAAGTTTTGGCCAAACTGGACAATGAATTGATTTTTTCTAACTAAATCTTCACTTTTACGCACCTATAGTGGTTAAACCGTGAGGAATTTGAAGATGATGCAAACTAGTGATTTGTGACATTTTGTCTATAGATTCTAAATATATTTTTTTCAACATTTTTGGAATCAAATTGCACTTCTTTTTCCATCTCCTTTGAAAACTATTTTTTTCAGTAAACACCATTTTTAAGGAGTGATGTTCACCGTATACAACATAACTTTTTTTCCATGAAGGATAAAATTCTATTTTTTTCGAATTTAGATTTGTAACTACAATATCTAGCGTTTTCATTTGGTTTCATAGTGTTTTATTGAATTTTTTTCCTTAAGTTTCAAAGTCAAACCAATTACAATTAAAACATAGGTGGACCGTATACAACATAACTTTTTTTGTATGTATCGAAATTCAATTTATTTTTATTGGATTAAGGACTTCAATATCTAGTGCACTGATATTTTTCAAATTTTTTTTGATAATCTGCTATTTTTCTACATGTGCAAAACAAAGATCTTGATTTTTGGTGAAAAACTTATGTTTAATCAAACTAAAAAAATAAATACATAATAAAACCAAAACATATTAAAATTATATTTGTTGGATAGCTCGTTTCGAGGACTACCATCATCCAGTTGGGTCTGTGAAGTCGACTTCCTCCATTTTCATCCTCAAACCGAGCTTCGAAGGGAAAAATTATGGAAAATTTTGGTGCTAGAGGGGGAGAAGGGGGAAAAGGGGGTTCGAATGAACTTAGGTTCAAGCGAACCCCCCTTTCCACTAAGTTTTCCTTTGTTTTTCATTCTGGGAAATGTGGAATATGATGAGACCCAACATTAAATAGGTTCGCTTGAATGGGGGTTCGAGTGAACCCCTTTGGGTTCGCTCAAACCAAAAGTTTGTTCAAACCCCCAAAAACCAAAATCTTCTCCATGGGGGTGTTTTTTGCAATTTTCCTTCCTCACTAGAATTATAAACCAGTTTTGTGGGTTTACCCATATGCTATGCATAGGCAATTCCTTCCATTGGGTAGTCTTTAACCCTAGGAACAACCTATTTCTTTTATGAATATAACATGTCTACTATGTATTTTCTTTGTGTAAGCTAATCCCTTCTTTGGATAATCTAATTCCAAGGATAACGTATGAACTATTTATAGTTCAAATTACACAAATAACTTCATAAGCTACTTTAAGCTTCTTCTTTCCTAGTATATAATACTAATGAACGCATCCACTCCATAATATGGCGTATGTACATACGCTCATATAAAACTCTTAAAAACTAAGTGCAACAAGATTCCTTCAATTCCATATAAGTAACATAACCTTTCCCTATTCTAGCTAAATTATATACTTTTCCACACAAGTCAAATAATGACACTCAATCTTTGCAACTTAGCATATAAAGCATAAAAGTGTAGAATCCACATGCATGTTAAACACTAAATTCTAATTGAACAATCTGATTCCCAAGCTCAGTCCTCCCAAGAACAACTTACAAACTCTTCTTTGATTTTCTAAATCTACTCTCAAAAATTTCTCTAAATAACTCTTCCAAGTCTCCTCACAAATAAACTCTCAGCTCAAGACAAGAATATCTCAGATAAAAAGCAGTAGAATGCAAGTGAATTTTGCATCCAAATGAAGTAAAAGGAACTCCTATTTATACAAAAAACATTAGCTTTTGTTGCATACAAACAAGCTACTCAAAATGACACTTCTCAACTCCTTAGTTTGACTCAACAATTAAACAAAGAACGTAGCAACATAAATTGATGCTCTTCGAACACATACACATCCATGGGAATAAGTCACCTCATTCCTCAAGAAAACAAGAAAGATGTTTAAAAATGCAAGGTAATGGTCTCCTATAGGTCGACTTATTTGGCCAGCTCTATGTTGACCAATTCATACTTGCACATTGCTTTACCAACTGGAAATCGATTTACAGGTTAAAGACTTCTACTTGATTTACACAGTTCATAATTTGGTTTACACAATTCATAATTTGGCACCACCAAAACACCATGCTTGGACTATCTTTTGGTTCACTATTTTCTCCAATGACTAAGTCAAGGTTATTCATACATTTCAATTTTGGCTTTGCTTCACAAGTTTGACTTTGTCTTACTTGCACAAATGACACATCAACGTTGGCTTACTTATCCCTGTGCTTCACAACACTATCATAAATTTTAAACAACATGTTCAAATGTTAACTCACTACCTTAGCTTTGTGTGCAGCCCTTTATTTACCATGATTTATTCATTAATCATATGCTATGCATATTTTATCATTATTAATGCAGTATATGCAAAGTTCATATGCACAAACTTATATGTTATCTATGCGCTATAATAATCAACACAATGTATTCTTTAAATTGACATTTATATTATATAATATATATACATAGCATATAACACTAAAATGTATATGTGTGTGTGTGTGTGTGTGTGTGTGATCCCACAATAGTGGTTTACAATTTTTGGCTAAACTGGACACTGAAATTATTTTTTAAAACTAAATCTTCACATTCAGGCACCTATAACGGCTAAACCGTGAAGAATTTGAAGATGATGAAAACTAGAGTCTCGTCACATTTTGTCTGTAGATTCTAAAAATATTTTTTTCAAAATTTTTGGAATCAAATTGCCCTTCTTTTTCCATCTCCCATGAAAACTGGTTTTTTTCAAAAAACAACATTTTTAAAAAGTGACACACACCATATAACGCATAAATTTTTTTCCATGAAGGATAAAATTCTAATTCTTTTGAATTTAGATTCATAACTCTGATATCTAGTGCTTCCACTTGGTTAGATAGTTTTTTATTGAATATTTTTTCTTCAATCAAGTTTCGAAGTCAAACCAATTACAATTTAGACATAACGCGACCATATAACACAACTTTTTTTGTATATATCGAAATTCAATTTTTTTTTGTTGGATCAAGGACTTCAATATTTGGTGCACTCATATTTTAATTTTTTTTTTTTGATAATCTACTATTTTTCCACATGTGCAGAACAAAGACCTTCATTTTCGATGAAAAACTTATGTTTAATAAAATTTAAAAACAAATACATAATAAAACCAAAACATATTAAAATTATATTTGTTGGATATCTTGTTCTAAGGACTACCTAATTCAAGTTGGGTTTGTGAAGATTCCTCCATTTTCATCCTCAACCCGACCTACGAAGTGCCAAAATTTAGGTTTTTTTTTGGTCTAAGGGAGGGGATGTGGAATAAAGGGGGTTTGAACGAACCCCTAGGGGTTCGCTCGAACTATGGTTCATTTGAACCCCCCTTATATAAGGGGTTTTGATGGATTTTTTGGCAGGAAAGTATTAGGAGGGTTCGCCCGAACCTAGGTTCTAGCGAACCCCTAATGGGTTCAGTCGAACCAATAGGTTCGTACGAACCCCTAAAATCAATTTTTTTGCTATGCATTTATTTTTTGTGAGTTTTCCTTCCTCACTTCAATTGTAAACCACTATTGTGGGTTCACCCATATATATATATATTCCTTGATTTAACAAATTCATTAAATAAGTCATTCGATATTTGAATGCATATAATCATGTTATCATTTTGATATATAATATCATATGTATATATCTATATACGCGTATATATATATGTATGTATATGTATATATATATGTATATATATGTGTGTGTGTATATATATGTATATATATATTGATATACTCGTATGGACATTCCATTACATTGACACATACATGTATATCAATATACGTATATATATATATATATATATATATATATGTATATATGCATATATCACATATATACATTTTCTTATACAATCAATCACATATATTTGCTAACCTATTGACAGACATATATGCACTAAGTGTATATATATATATATATATATGTCTCATTGTCCATTCGATACCCTCATACATATGGGTAATTTGTCTATGAGCATGCGTAGATACGTCTATCTGCATATACTCATGTATGCATTTACTCAAGTGTGTGAGTTTATCCTCGACATGTACATGTATACATAGATATACATTTCATGTATATATATCTCATCGACTAAATATATTCATACAAGGAAGAACTCACATGCACCAAGCACTTATCACAAATCAAGAACACTCACAATTGAAATCATAACCTTATCTAATATATGAACAAACCAAACTAAGTAACTTACCATTTCCTAACACTATGACTCAACTGGTCCCTACTATATGTGAGTGTTTGAAAGCTCAATTAGGCTTCATTAAGGGTTACCCGAACAATCACTTCTCCTGAGTGATACTTCCCCTCTCTTCTGGAGGCTTGATCCTGTATCTACATTCAACTTAGCACATTGCAATAGTAGTTAGTTGTTCATCAAAAAAATCATTTGCATTATATGTTTCATAGACAGAATATCAAATTCAATCACCATTCATTCTACATATTCATTCCATTATAAACATCAAATCAAATTAGCATTCATTCATCATTTTTCCCAATGATACAAGTAAATAAAGTACAAACACATGTATTTTAATCACAATTACAAACACATTCATATATCAAAGTATTTTTAACCATCTTAGTAATAGTAACTAGGTAAATACACAATGAGGTGTAACACATAATACATTTCAATCTATCCCCAATAGGTAGATTGCAATGTAGTATTTTTCAAGTCGGCACTTGAGTTTTAAAGTTAGCTTTAGATTTCCATATTTGAGCACTCATTTTGGTCCAAAATTTGGAATTAAATTTGCATTTCCATTTATGATTTAGACAAGGAGTAAGAGGCCAGCTAGGAAGATTCTAAATATAAACCTTCTTTAGAGGAAAATAATTAAAATGACTAAAGCACAACCATTTCCAATCTTTAAAAAAGTTGCATTTCCTTGGAGAACATAGTTTCATAGAAAGCTCAAGAGGAACTAATGACTGAACAAAACTCAAGAATTATTTATATTTATTGCTCAACCCAAAATTTTCTTTGATATTGGTCCATGAGGCCCAATCAAACATATTAAAATCTCAAATTTCTTTAAATTGTTGAACCCCTTTTTAAACAAATTTTTAGGCTGATTGAATAAATAAAATTAATTAGTAAATAAGTGTCATGTTGTGGTGAGTGAAACAAAGAAAATGAGAACCCTAGGTCTAATGTGTAAATCTATTCCATTCATTTTTTTGTGGGGGTGTGTGTTGTGTGGGTCTTTTTTCTATTGTTTCATTAATATGAAGATCAACAAGGTGTTTAGATTGACTTACCATGGAGGTGATCCAATCAAACTTGGATATGCATCTTTTAGAGTCGTGGAATGAATTTAAATTGATTTACTTGAACTGACCTAATTAGACTATGTGCCATAACAAAAAAGTGCAAGCTTCCAACAATTGACAAACTGAAACAAAGATTTGCAAGCAGATCTAGGAAGGATAGAGTAATGTGTACTTCTCATGAAAGTTTGGTGTTAGCTATTGTAGGAGGACAAAGTCACCCAAGGGTGTTTGTGTCCTTGTAGGGGTGTACTGGTCTATTTTTGTAGTCCTTTGATGGTAGATCTGAGACCCCTATTTATGCTTGTAGACTTGTTGGATCACTATCAGATAATTTTGTAGGTGAGTTTCCGTGAGTTAACAAGGTGTAGGGTTTTGAATGCAACAATGGATGAATGATCTTCAAACTTACTTCAATCCTCTTCAAACCTAAAATTTTCACATTCAAAGAGAGGAGAAATGATGTGTCATTTAGGGGCTTGCCTTAGTCAAAACATGTGTTAGTGTTTCCACTTTCATAATGGAAATTCCAATGATAGGAAGGAATGATGAATCAACAAAGTGTTACAACTCACCACCCTTCAATGGCTTCCTTGAAGGACTAAATTAATGCACATCACTTCAAGGTATTGGATCTTGCTTGCTTGATTGCTTGAATTGCTTGGAAACCTACAACAAGGGTTAGCCTTCACAAACAATGATAACATAAACACATATAAACTCACATAAGAATTGGCATGATTTTTGGATCTTGAGTTGCTATAATAAAGCTCTGAAATGTTGCTCTTGAATGCTCTTGATAATAGTTCTTTCTCTTAATTTTTTGTTAGATTTGAAATAATGCAATAACTAGGTATTTATAGGCATTTCTCTAATTTCTTGAAAATTAAATCCCAATAGTCGACATTTGCAACCTAAATTTTAAATGTTAAAATGTCGACACTGACATATTCAAATTTAGATCCTGACAAACTAGGGGAACTCAAATGTCCAAGGGAATCCCAGTCCTAGCCCTATTTTCTAGGATTTTAGGTATCAGGGGTAAACATTAAATGAATGCATTTGTTCAATGCTTGTCATTTCTCAAAAAAAGGTGAAAATTGGCTATGGAATGCATAATTTAGGAAATTAGAGATTTAATTAGGCTCAATAATATAGGGGAAAAACATAGTGTGAAATTATCAAGGGTGACAATTTATGACACTGTACACTTAGCTCCCACTTTAGCAAGAGTATGAACTTATGCTCAGACTCACACTAAAGTAGAAAATATATGTCAAGAGGTGTCCAATTGTCCAAATGTTGAAGGGATAGGATGAATAAGGATCAAGTGGGAGTGCACAAGCCCCCAAGATCCAAGATCTCATGGAAAACCAACATAAGCACAAAGGAACACACACATGTGTGAAATGTAGCAAGACAACATACACAAACATACATGATATCAAAATAAAATGCAAAAAGGAGGGTATGGATAATCACGGGCTAGCAAGTCGTGTTATGCTAGGATCCACACCAAAGACATTGATGAATCACATAATAGAAAAGTCTAATATTTTATAAGTGAATCACAAATTGAAAGGCACCATGGGCTAGTGAAGTTCGATATTCACTAGGTGAGCCCCCAAGACAAGGTAAAATGAGAAACACACTAGGTCTAGTGAAGTTCCTTATTCACTAGGTGTTTACCCATGACAAAGTAGATAAATGGGAAACACACTAGGTCTAGTGAAGTCTATTATTCACTAGGTGTGCACCTATGTCAACCATACCAAGAGTTATACTCCTTGATAACTTTGATAAGGTGCCACAAAATGATCAAAATGTTATGACTTGAACACAACACTAAGTTCAACACACATGAACAAAGTGAAGCAAAAATGCCAATGTCAATGCACCACTAAGTCCAACACGTGTGAACAAAGTGAAGCAAATAATGCCAACGTATGCCCCCACTTAAAGAAATTGCAAAACACCATGCTATGAGCAATAACTTTAAGGTAAAAAATGTTAAATCTCTTGCAATAAAATATCAAAAGAACCTATTTGGATTTAGCCTTATGCCAATGACATGTTTCCAAATAAAGCTACATCATGATAAGGAGTTTCCCCAAATGTAATGTAACAAAAAAATAGAATATGAAGACATAAGGGATCCATGGATTTGGGGTCAGTATGCGTCTTTGCTATAGTGATATAATAGAGATCAGAACTAACATCATTCCCCAAATACTTGTGGAACAATGAACATAATGGAGGAAGGATACATAGAAAGAACACAAACAAAATTTTGGGTCAACATGGAAGAGACCTAAATGTCTCATTGCTTTGCATCATCCCCAAAAGGAAAAACACAAGACAAAGATTTTTTTTTTTACATATAAAAGAATAGAGATACAAATAGCAGAATATCACAAGAAGTTTGTTTCCTTTGTATCCTTGTGCCAAGGGAGCAACAAGGGTCATCCAAAGGAAATCACAAACACAAAGACATTCCAAGCAACACAACATAGGAGATCACATCATGTGCAAGCAAACACAAAGAACACACAAAGCAAACATGAAGAGAAAGTATCACTCATGTGAGCCAATCTAAAGCAAATCATCTACATCCCAATCTTGCTCATCATATAGGGATAGTGGACAACTAGCCAAAGGGACTACAACAAGTGTCGTACTAGGAGCATCTCCAGGTTCAACACATGGTGGGTCACTTTAATAAAGAGGATCATCACAATTGCCTCCATCTAAATACATTTTCTTTGAAAATAAAACATTAAGCTCATTATGTACGTGTTCATCAATTTTAGCAATGTCATCTTCATCATCTAAATCAATCACTATTGGTGTAATTAAATGTCTTGTACCTTGTCCTAGGTCATGATTACACCTTAGTTAAGTTTACTTAGGGACCACATAGGAGGTTGTTGGAGATTTTCCACTTTTGGTGGACTTGACATGTCATTACTACATCACTTCCACCTTTTGTGGACACATCATGTGATCATCTCTCCACCTTTTGAGGGTGATCCACCTTTTGTGGAGATTATCACATTATCCTTTCCCACTTTAGGTGGAGTGATAACTTTTCATTGTTGTCTCATGTCATAAGATTACGACACTTGTCATAATCTTATGCCCTTCTATGTTCTCACCTTGGCTATATAACCAAAGGGTCTCTCTCATTTGTAATCAATTAAAATCCTCTCATATCATTGACATTGAATACAGTTTATTCTTGTCATCTTGTTTTTATCTCTCTTATGCTTGTGCTTTCTATTAGGCCTCTAGATCTTGGGTGGCTACGTTCATAGCCAATTCTTACAATCACAATGGGAGGTTTTATAATAATGGCAATTGTGTGTTCTTGTTTCACTTCTTGTTTGAGGTCCATGTCTTGTTTTGGTGAAAGTTTTTATTCTTCTTGATTTTGATTGCATAGGTGTTTGATTATCATGTATTGTTTTATTTTTTTCTTCTAATTAACGAGCAATAGCATGATGCCTACACCTACACTCTTTAGAATTTTGCTTTCTTCTTGAACAATTTTCAATTTCTAACAGAGTAGGAGTGGATTTCTTGACCATTGGTCTCTTTTCTTCCCTTAATTGAGGAATTGAAGGAACTGTCGAGGGTTGGGATATGACTATCTCTTTAGGTCTATACACTTGTTTAACCTTTGGAGGTACAAAAGGAATCATTCAATTGTCTCTTGGTCTTTTATATGATATGGGTGCAGGAACTGCAACATATTTACCTTAGTTACTTGGGAGGGTCTTTGCTTCGGGCATGGGTTCATCCATAACTGGTGGAGGAGGAACAACCATAGTCTTATCATTTTTAGGAATATTGGTAAGAGATAAATCTAATATATACTTTGCCTTAAAATTTTGGTATGATTTGAAAAATAAATCCTCATGAGGCTTAATAGGTTCCATAGGATGAGGCTAAAAGAAATCTAATGAAAATTTCCCATGGGAAGACAAAGGATTAAACCCACTATGATGCACTATAAATATTTCATTTTCAAATGGAAACTTTATGCACTTGTGGATAACTGTCAGGATGACATTCATGGAGCATAGCCATGGGTAGCCTAGCTTCACATGAAATTGGTTCGACATTAGGATGATGGAGAATGATACATCTAATTGTTTTGATCCAACCTTAAGAGGAAGAGTGATCAAAATTATCATAGGGCGAGCAAAACCATCATGAGTTTTCAACCATACTTTTGATTGTTCATAAGAATCTTTATAAAGTTCATACACAAACAAGAATTCCTCAGTGATCACATTCTTTATTCACACAAGATCAATGAGTATCTGAGTTGTAGGCTTATCATTAATATGCCCGAAAATATAGAGAGGACCATCAAGTTCATGTATAGATGTGTTAATATGGGTGACAACAATGTCAGGTAGCAAAGTGGTTTGGTCGTTACAAGGTTGAACATCTATGAGTGTGACCATATCTTGTAAGCCATCCTCATCATCACACTTATTACCATTGTTATCATTATTCATGTCATCAGTCTTATCCATATTCATCTCATCATTCTTATCATCCCAAGGTTACACAAAGTTGGATGAATGGTTTGGCATTGGATTGGTAAAAATTTACAAGTTTTGGTTAGGTGGGGCAACAAAATTATTCCCCCATCATCACTCTTAATCATTAACATCACCCAACTAGATGCAATTAGAATCAATGAGGTATTTCACTTGATGTTTAAGACACATGCATTATTTTGTATCATGTCCAATTGTGCGATGATATTGACAAAAGACACTTGCATTGTAACTTGGAGGTAGAGGTTTTGTTGTGTCCATAGGTGTAATTAGAGGCAACTAGATTAAGTTCTTGTTCAATAGTTGGAACATGATTGAATGGAGGGTGTCAAGTAACTAGGTGAATTATTTATCTCACAATCTAAGGTTGAACTTATGGTAGTAACTTGAGGTTCAATTTGGTTGTTTGAGGGTGTATGTACAACATGATAAAAAAAAATTGCCTTCTTGAATGGTTGATAGTTGTTTTGAGGTACAAATTAGGATTTCCCAGTAGGAGTAGATGAAGATGTCCCTTCATACCGACTAACCAAATTTTGATAATCATGAAGGGTCATACACAAATGTATAAAGGATGGATATTTCATCAACAAGATTTTATCCCTTATGCCAGGTTGTAAATTTTCAATGAACACTCTTTGAACATTTGCATCAGGAAGAGTAAGATTGATTTGTGAATAAAGCAATTGATAACATCCTATAAAGTTCGTGACCTTTTCATTTTGCCTTTGTTTGCATCACACTAAATTAGTTAATGTAATTTTAGGTCCAATATTTACTTGGAAATGTTGGAGGAAGGCCTCAACAAGTTCATTGAAAGAGTGGATTGAGTTATTTGGAAATGAACAAAACCATTCCACAACCATGTCTTTTAATGACCTAGGAAAGAGTTTAACTAAGATTTTATCTTCAAAAATGAAGTCACTACACAAGGATGTGTATATCGATATATGATTGCTAGGGTCTCCTTTACCATTGTACTTGTCAAATCAGGGTATCTCTATGTTTTGTGTAATAGCCAAGATTTATGTAAGTGTTTTTTAAATATTGCAATGGTTTCATTTCACAGTTCAATGTTGAGTTTTACATAATAGTGATGTTTTGTAGTTAATAATGATTGAACAATATTGACATGTTTTGGGAATCATGAATATGGTGGACTGTGAAGCAGGACCACTATGCTGCAAATTTACGAGGGGATGAAACTGAGGTGTCATATGAGAACCCTAAAACCATAGATTTGCCTCACACCATATAAACTGAATGACTTAATAAATTTCATGTTATCTATAATAGGGACAATTAAGCCAGCTAGATATGCAGTACTCACATAGTCTTGAAGTCCTTCTAGATCTTTGTCCAATTGTTTCAGTTTGTCTTTGGGAACATGTGCAACAACACTATCAACATCTATAAAAATGGGTGATTGTAAGGTTGTCATTGGCATGGTAACATTATTGATAGAGTCCAAAATGGGTTGAGTATTGACAACACATTGAGTGAAAGAGTTAAAAGACTTGGGATCCACAAAAAATGTAACAACAATGCAAGATGCCATAAGTCTACAACTACGTGTCACTAAAGTATTGGAAATAGGACACCCACCAAGTCGTGAAGCTCATGAAAGTTTCAGAACACTAAGTGTACCCAAGATGAGCACTAAATTGTCAAATAACCACAAAAAAATACTTAGAAACATAATTTAGACAACAAAATAAGACAAATAATACAAAAAGAAATATCTATGCAAAAATTGGTTGAGCCAAAAGTAGGAGGACAAAGGTTCGCAAGGGAGTTTGTTTCCTGGGCAAGTTTTCCAAAAATCAAGAAGTCTGCTTGTGTGTGATTTTGTTCAAGGATTCTTGCTTTGATTGTAGGTAGGTTTGACAGTAAATGTATTTCTAGAATTTGCTCAATTTATGCCAATAAAAGTGTGTAACAATAAATGATAATTTTGAATGTAATTTCCATATCTAAATGCAATAATTGACTAATTGTAAGATGTCTAAATCTGAAAATGGTGATTTTGATGTAATTTTAAAATTAAGAAAATGAGAACCCTAGGTCTAATGTGTAAACCTAGGATTCAATTTTTTGTGGGGGTGTGTGTTGTGTGGGTCTTTTTCTATTGTTTCATTAAGATGTAGATCAACAAGGTGTTTAGGTTGAATTTCAACCATGGAGGCGAGCCAACCAGACCTGGATCTGCATATTTTAGAGTCTTGGAATGAATTGAAATTGATTTGCTTTAACTAACCTAATTAGACTATGTTCCCTAATATAAAAGTGCAAGCTTCTGATAATTGATAGATTGAAATAGAGATTTGTAGGAAGATCTAGAAAGGACAAAGTTATGTGTACCTATCCTAAAATTTCGGTTTCAATTACTGGAGGAGGAAAGAGTTTCCCAAGGGCGTTTGGGTCCTTGTAGGGGTGTCTTGCTCTATTTTTGTAGTCCTTTGATGGTAGATCTGATATCCCTGTTTTCACTTGCAAACTTGTTGGATCACTATTGGATAATTTTGTAGGTGATTTTCTATGAGTTGAAAAGGTTAAGATTTTTGAATGCAACAATAGATGAATGATGTTCAAACTTCCTTCAATCCTCTTCAAAATTGAAATCTACACATTCAAAGAGAGAAGAAATGTTGTGCCATTTAGGGGCTTTCCTTAGTCAAACCCTGTGTTAGTGTTTCCACTTCCATAATGGCAATGTCAATGATAGGAAGGATAAATGATAGGAAGGAATGATGAATCAGTTACAAAGTGTTGTAACTCACCACCCTTCAGTGGCTTCCTTGAAGGACTAAAGCCATGCACACAAATTCAAGGTCTTGGATCTTGCTAGCTTGATTGCTTGGAAACCTACAACAAGGGTTAGCCTTCACAAATAATGATAATATAAACATGTATATAAACTCATATAAGATTTGACATGATGTTTGGATCTCAAATTTCTACAATAAAGCTTTGAAATGTTGCTCTTGAATGCTCTTGATAATAGTTCTTGCTCTTAATTTTTTGTTAGATTTGAAATGATGCAATAACTAGGTATTTATAGGAATTTCTCTAATTTCCAAAAAATTAAATCTCAATAGTCAACATTTGCAACTTGAATTTCAAATGTTAAAATGTCAACACCGACATATTCAAATTTGGATCTTGACAAAATAGGGGGACTCATACGTCCAAGGGCATCCTAGTCTTGGCTCTATTTTCTAGGATTTTAGGTGTCAGGGGAAAAGCATTAAATGAATGCATTTGTTCAATGCTTTCCATTTCTCAAAAAACGGTAAAAATAGGCTATGGAATGCATAATTTTAGAAATTAGGGACTTAATTAGGCTCAATAATTTAGGGGGGACAAATCATAGTGTGAAATTATCAAGAGTGAAAATTTATGATGCTACAATGAGTAATTATGGTTGTATTAGTTTAATTATAGAAGTTATTGTTTAGTCTATAGATGAGTTATGAAATAGCTATTTGTATTAGTGTAATAATAGTAGTTATTTTTTAGTCTATATGTGAGTTAAGGAGTTTGCTTACATAAATATTTAGGTTGATTAAATAAATAAAATTAATTAGTAAATATGTCTCATGTAGTGGTGAGTAATTGTGGTTGTATTAGCGTAATAATAGTAGTTATTATTTAGTCTATAGATGATTTATGACATAGATATTCATATTAGTGTAATAGTAGTAGTTATTGTTTACTCTATAGATGAGTTATGACATAGCTATTTGTATTAGTGTAATAATTATAGTTATTGTTTAGTCTATAAATGAGTTATGACATAGCTATTCATATCAGTGTAATAAAAGTAGTTATTGTTTAGTCCATATATGAGTTATGACATAGCTATTCAAGGGTCAATAGAATAAGAGTTAAAAACCAACAGATTCTTGCAACATGAATTTGTCATAAATATATATTGAAATATATTATATGTCATTCAACACATTTAGAATTTTTCTAAAGAATTTAAAATATAGATTGAAAAATAGAGAACCAATAAAATTTACCTTATAAATTAGTTATAAATTAACAAAAAACATGTGATTATAATATGAATGGGAAATATAGTACATAGGTCATCAACAAGGGGGGAAGGGTTAGTGGCATCCTCCAATGTTCCCACTTTGTCATTAAGAATATAGAGATGTGAGGCTATGCATTGATGCTTTTTATTATCAATATGCTCAGAGTGAGTGTAATGGTCGAATTGGTTATTAACAAGAGGAAAGGGATTAACTTCCTTAATGGTTGGGAGAAGACGAAAACACATATTGGGATTGAGATGAGGGCTATGATAAAGGTTTTGAGATGTGTGGAAGAAGTGATGAACTAAGGTGGAAAAGGTAATGGAAATGGAAGTTAAAAAGTAAAAGGTAATAGGATTAGGTGATTGGTGAGAGAAGACTAAGTGTGAGTGAAGGAACTTATAAAAAGGGTGAGTTGGGAGAGAAAGGAGGTAAGGATATATTAATTTAAGTGAAGAGAAGGGAGGTAAAGGATAGGTAGGGGAAAATGGGTGTGATTGAAGGTGGGTTATGATTTAGAGTTAAGGATGGGAGAGGGGGGGAAGGATTGGAATATAACAATCATCTCCTCATGTTTTCTAAATAAGTTTAAATTAACCTTAAATATACCACCATTTTTAATTATGCTAGCATTCATTATGTAGCTAACATTAATTGAACATGTAACTCGAGTGCATCACTTAAAAATAAATTTACATTAAATGTATTATCAAAAGAATCAAATCCACATATGAAATCTATACAACGTTGAACTAATTTATAATATGAAATCATCATTATGCATATAGACGAAAAATAATATTCATTTTTTCACAAATAAAATGCAACCCATATGTAAAGAAAAAAGTAGTAGCTTATCAAGCATGATGCATAACATAACTATAAATTTCCATCACAATCATATTTAAGAGGTCAAATCAGGTAGTTGTAGGACACTAGTGTGCTTAGGCTAGAAGCACAATGTTAGCTCCACCCTAACTACTAGTGGGTTATGACCAAAAATTCCCCTTAGAATCCTCCTTGACTATTATGGGTCAAGGCCATAACGCTTTGGCTTGACTCTTATACACTATGCCTTGCACACTTGAGTTTGTCCATTGAAGAGCTACAATTAATGTGGTACTGTATTGCTAATTAAGGGGTGTGTTGGGTGTTGGTGTGTGTATGTAGAATATGCTAAGGAGTAAAAGCACAAACCCGTGTCACACTTTCGACAAACAAAATAGTTTTGAGTGAAATAGTTTCACCCTATAAAGTTTCGAGCAAAACAATTTCACTTGAGACTATGTGGCCTATACATGGCACATAGAGTTTTGAGAAAAAATCTTTTGCCTGGAATAATAAAACATTTTTTTTCCCTTTGTCACTTTAAAATGCAACTCAATTTGTATGTAAGTTTTCAACCAAAAGGGTGTCAATCAAAACCCTTTCACCCAAAATTGTCTATGTGACATCCGTGTTGGCAACCACCTCATCTTTTTAAAAAAAAAAGATGAAACTTTTCATTTGAACATGATATTTTTTCAGTCAGATTTTTTTTCAAAAAAATAAAAAATAGCATTTTGTAGAGCTCGAAGTGGAGAATCCAAATATTTTTTGATATTTTGATTAGTTTAAATATGCATATTTAAATAATGCAAGTAGGTTGTTGAAAAAAAGAAGAAGGTTGATTAGAAATTAAAAAAATAGTAAAATATATTTAAAAAATATAAAAAATATATGGTGCACTAGATGAGAGAATCTTCTCCAAAAGGGCATAATTTATTTTTGAAAAGGATAAAAAAATAGACAATAGTTGACATCAAATGAAAACCATCAAATTTTAGTACATTTGACTTGAACACATTATTACAAGGAAAATATACATCAAAATTTAATTTTTTTTTTCCCATGCACTAGATATTGAAGTTGTCTATTTGGGAAAAAAATTCAAGGGAAAATAAAGTTGTTTTCTATTTTTTTTCTTGAAATTTTCAGCAATCCAAAATTTTCTCTTAAATTTATAAAAAAATATCAAAATAATTTTTATTTTTTTTGAAAAATTATAGAAATGAACTTCAACAAGAGTTATACATTTTGTTAGTTTACATCATTTTGACATTCAAAACATAAAGACCACTTTTATATGGTTTAAGTTAAGAATTTTTGTTTGTATGGTGGTCAATTCCTTTATAAAAGTGTGACATAGATTTGTACATTTACCCTAAGGTCTCAACTCTTTAGAGTAATAAACTCAAAACACTCCCACCTCAATTGATAGATCTTATTCTAATGGAATTGTGCATGATCTTCCATGTGAATGACTAAGTACTAGGTCAAATGTGAAAATAGTGATCATTCACTCCACCAAGGTAATACAAGGTGACAAAATTACTAATTATGTTTAATAGGTATATGCACGTTAATGATTATACATAGATAATTGTAGTTTCTAGACTATCCTTAAATAAACAATCACTATAATAAATGTGTAAAAATTATATGTTACCCGTCAAACATATAATCTTGCAAGAAATTCAGTTATAGTTTCAAGTGAAATTTCATCTCAATATAACTCTCTAGTAACTTGCCTAAATTTACATCCTACACTCTACACTAACTTATTATATTCCTCAATTTTCAACCATCATGGCTCCCCTATGTATCCCAACATTTGGGAGTAATCTAAGATTTGTCATCTTTACACATATTTCTTTTGATTATACCCCATTGATTTTTATTTTTTTAAACCTTTCATCTCCTAATTATAAATCAAATTTATACTATTAATACCCATAAGTTCACACTTCATTTCATCACTTGATAACTACTCAAAGTCATAAAGTCAAATGAGTTATAGTTCTAACATCATAATACCAATAGCAACATTAGTTAAACTTCATTTCTAAAACATGAATTAGTAGTATCCTGTTATCCAATGCTACTTACAACTAACACTAATCATGTCACTAATTAATTGCTTAAAAGACTATGTTTATGACTTAGTCTTTAATATATATATATATATATATATATATATATATATATATATATATATATATATATATATATATATATATATATATATATATATATGTATGTTCTTCAAACAATAATTTCTCAATAAATAAATACATCTATTTAATATACTTTAAGAGATATCAATAGCTATATCAAATAGAGTATTTAAACGTGAAAAATTATTTATTTATTTAAGATCCATTTTATTTACTTAAGAGTTTTAATAAATGAGAATTTTATAGTTGTTGAAATAATTTCAATATGCACAATTTAGTTTAAGTAGTTTCTTTAATTTTGTTTTACAAAAATACATAATTGAGTCAATTAATATTCCACATAAGTGTAAAAATCATTAAATAAACACTTTTATATAATTTTATTGCTTATTTATACTCTTATATTTATTTATTTATGTTGCACATATATATTATTTATTACATCTATAAATAATATATTATTAATTATCTTGATAAGGGACCTAATGATGGGACAAAAGTATCAAGTAATCATTATTCTGATAATTGATAAGGTCTATGATATGACAAGTATTTACTAGTATTAAAGATTGTGATTAAATTTACACATTGTTGATGATAGGTGTTGTAAAGGATATAATTTTTACGAGTTGGCATGGTAGGCGTAAAGGACTTCCATATTACAACGGTGTTACCATGGTTTCTATCATTCCACTCAAAACCGTGTTCACCCCAAATAATTTTTCACTTCAATCCTAAGTGTTTTCTTCCTAAGGCTTTCGAGCCTTTGTCAGATCTTGTCCTAGTTGTCACAACCCTTTGTTTGTCTGATGTTTTGAAAATGAGCCTAAACTTTGTGATCGTATAGGTTCTTTGTAAAGTCCCGAAAATGGCATTAGAATCCAAAATAGTTTTCGCAACCTTGGCAAATGCCAAATGAAAGAAGAAAGAGTTAAGCAACAAGTAGAACTAACACGGTTTTGGAGCTTTTAAAAGGTTTTGAAACTATTGTTAGTCCTCGACAAGGTTTCAAAAACCTATCCTAATTTTGATAGAAAAGTATTTCTTTAAGTTGCAATATTTTATTGGTTTTGAAGCCCTTTTTAGAAAGTCCTTGAGTTTTTCAAAATTCCTTAAGAGTGTGTCTTAAAGAAAAGTGTTTGAGCTAAAAATTAAAAAAAAAAAGGTTTTTAGGACTGCATCAAATTCTGATGAGGTTCTCATAACCTTGTCTGGACTTGATGGGTTACACATATTGCTTTTAAACTGCCATATTACATTCAAAAATTTCTAATTAGAATGGTGCAGAAAGTGAAAATGATACATTGTAGAAATAACATGAAGAAAAATCAAAGATCATCAAAATTCATCACATAGCATGAAGTTGTTGGAACATAGAAATCAATATACATATATATTATATTATATCAAAAAGAGCAGATGTGAACTCGTAAATGATTTTATGCACATAGAATGAATATCATGATGCATATATCTTCCATAACTTCTTGAGCTCTCTCTATCTATGTAGGGGAAACTGAGTTTTCATTAAACTCAACATAATAAGTGAATGTCTCTGTCACATTCCTCTTGAGCTCAACACACAAGAGAGTAACAACTTATTTGATTCCTTCATTCTAGAGAGCAATTGCAATGCATATAACATTCCCCACTAGGTCTTCTCGTGGGTATTCACTTAGATGATGCCTATGGTGGCTTCCACACTGGATATGTATGTTGGCCTCACCAGTCTCTCGATGACTTTGGCACCCAATGCAAATTTACCAAAAGTTTGGATGATTTGTATATAAAATGCTCTAGGAGTGTAGAGTTGTGGACGTGGACTTGTGCAAGGAAATTAACTCCTATATTGATTCTCCTTATTACTCCCTCTTCCACATCATTTTGTATAAGGAATACCTCCCTCAATTGATCTGCCATCAGTTACCTTACATAACTAAACTCCACATCTTCAATGACAAGGAAATCACCTTTTGAAGTTGCATCACTTGAAGTGCTCAACATTTTGAAGAATAAAGCTGAGATGCGAAGAATGGAAGATAACTCTGAATTTATAGAGGAAATAAGCAGCTATCATATCCACAAGATAAGACATGGGGATTTTCCCAACAACAACTAGTGAGGTGAGGATGCTATTGAAATGCCTCAAATTTAATTAACACAGCGAGTGAAGTGATGAAGTTGATAGATTTTGATTAAGAAATCTTCAAAGTTAGTGTGAAAACTTCTAATTAAATTCACTCGCACACATATGATCACAAGAAAATGTATAATTAAATGCATGGATTAAGAGTTGCAGATTTTTAGACATAGAAGAAAGTCACGAGTCTTACATAGATGAATCAATGATGCATTAACTTATCAAAATCAAGTTGATATGCATTATGTAATTATGAAATTTCTAAAAAGAGTCATAAATGCTTATAAAGTTCCACTAAAAAGAATTTGGGTAATAATTTATGAAACTCCCTCTTGAAAGATTGCAGTTATGAAACCTAAAGGAACTCAAGAATGAGAATCTATAAATATGTAATTAGAAGACATGAGAAGGGTTTGAACTTTTGATCCCCATTACACTTTGATGTAAGAGTGATAATCAATCAAAGAAAGGATCATTCTAGCAATTTCGCTAGTTTCTAAAGAAGTTAATTGTCTATGCACATATGAATTTGTGTGTGATACTTGATGTTTATGAATGAGTCTTTGAGCTTTGATAAATATTAGAATACAAGTTCCTGTTGTAGATGCTATATTCTACGGTGTTACATTCATTTCTTTATAAAACAATGAAGTTGAAGGTTAATTAGTCTATTCTTCTGTTACTATTTTGGAAGTTTGTTTTGGTCATACTTCTATCATGACTATGAATAAGTGTTAGTCTACCTTTACTACTTTCTGGTTAAAAATATACCCTCCTTTAAAATTTAAAAAAAATCAAAAATTATATCTTATGAGGGAGTTGTACCTCAATCAAAATTCAAATGAAGATCACCAATGAAATGGTGATCTCTCCAACTATTTGTTACATCCCTCACATTGAGACTGTATGTTTGGTTATGTATTTCAAATGTAATGTCAGTTGCAAATAACTGCTTTCAAGTGATTATGACGTTGAGAATGCAATAGTCGTTCATTATCATAACTGAAATGTTAACGAACTCTTTATTTTTGCAAGTGAAATTATTGTTCGTGTGAAATTGAAAGAGATCATGATATTTAATTCAAATCCATATTATTTAGCCGTTGAGAACGATCTAACCCTAATCCTTGTCAGTGGATGCAGGATCGTTGACGCCAGGAGAGAAAGAGAAATATCGTCAGGGAGAGGATGTGGTTAATTATGGATCAATTTTATCATCAGTCTAGAGTCAGTGTAAGACAGTTGAGTCAACTTCACTACCTTGGCCAAAGGTAAATTAATATAATAATCAATTAAGAAAGTCAATTAAAATATAAATCATTAATCACCTATTAAGGAGATTTCTAATGGGGATTAAAGAGTTAATTAAAATAATAAATATAATTTAAAATATTCATTAATAATATCCTCTTGGAGATTGAGCGACCAATTCATATATATATATATTCTTGCAAGAGGTTATTAAATATTAATTAATAATAAAAGATAAAAATCAATGCCATCGATTTGAAATTTAAAACCATCGAGTGACTTGTCTTCAAAAAAGGGAATGAATGGAATGGAATCAAACTTGCGTTAGCAACATCTCTCTTGTGTGAAACGCCCAAGATTGGGGCAGATGAAAAATTCTTGGAACCGCCAGGGTGACAGAGCTACCGGAAGGAAATAAAATCGATTTCCAGTCTTTATGTTAGGGCGGCCAGTTTTTCTCGTTTTTCTCTAGTAGTCGGTCGAGTATTCTCCTGGCTTCACTCGAGTCCTCTGTAGCTATATTGAATTAGTTCCTTTTTGGGATTTGTTTTTCACTCAGATTTTAATACTCCTCAACCAGATGCTTTATGGAGAAGTTCCAACCATAATCTTTTTCAGTGATCAAGTTTTCCAAATTCACCTTCGGCAGTCAACAGTTTATCTAAGTGCGTGATCTTTTTTTGAGCCAGACTCTGGAAAATTTGAAATCGCCTCTCTTAGTGACATCCCGAGTCATCCTTGGACAAGCCGTAGGAGGCCATTGTGCAGACGACTGGTGGAGAATGGTTCTCAACATTCGCTAAGTTCCAGACCCATAACCAGGCACGTAAGAATTTACTAGCTTGATATTTCATTTGGAACCTGTACGGTGCTATTAATATAAGCTTCAATTGAAAGTTCTATCTAATAGAAATTAAGTTCGTCTGAATGCAGTAGAATCAAAATAGATGGAATCCTTTTGTGTGAGCAAGTATCGGTGTGGACCTGTTTTTATTCTTCTTTGAATTTAGGAAGCGATTCATCATCTCCTTTTGTGGAAACTAGAACTCTGTTTTCATGAGTAGAAAATTCTTATCACTCTTGTATAGGGTTAAGGATTCTGACTCAGACAGCTGTAACCAGAATTTCATTTTCTAGTGATAACTCGTTTCTCTATTTTGAATTTCTATTATTTTTGATGCCTTAGGGGCTATCATGAGCTTTGTTCCTTGGTTTAATTCTGTTACCTTGAATAGTCACTTCCCCTATCTGAGCCTCTTAGATTTGGAAGCAAAATGTAAATAGAAGACACCTTGCCTCGAGCTGGAACTCATATTATTCTCAATTAATGCTTCAGAAGTATAAACTAGATTGAGTCTTCATCTTCTTCCTGAACCCTATTCTTTAAGTGCTCTTGTTCCAATCCGTAAGTTCCATATATTGGAATGCTAATCGCTTGAATCTGTGAGTAGCCGGGTCCTTTTGGAAATCTCGTGAGTTCTATCCTCTACCTTTACAAACTACCCCACTTCTTTTAGTTTGATCTGGTTAAAGTATGCCACCTTATACTGTGATCTTTAATCTATCATTAAATGATAAGAGTTTGGAAGAGTACTTAGCAAACCAGCTTTATCTTTCTCTCTCTCTCCTCTAAAATATGGATGCGTAATGGTACTAGCTTAGCCTTAAATAAGAGAAAAGACTCTAAATTTGGGTACAGTTTGAACCTCATCTAAGAGCTTGATCTATTTGGTTTAACTGACTTTTCCCCTTCCTTATTTTGATGCTAGTTTGGTGCTTGTTATTGCTCCCTGAGTCTATTAGGGGATATCTAAGCGAGGCTTGTAATCCTCTTTGCTGAATGAATTTGTTAAAATATGCAAGGAACATGAAGGTTAAGATATAACCACAAATTGATAGGAATTGATAATCAGATCTGACATTGTGATACTAAATTTTGAATCCTTATGGTCGGGTAAGACACCTTAATCTCTCCTCATGAATTTGAGAATAGCACTTAATCATTATTAGAGGGAATATGTTATGAGTGGAGTATCCTCCTGGCGTAAGAATAAGAAAACAGTTACCCTTAATAAGAAGAAAGATTATTGGAATATGTTAATGAGATTTAAAAACTTTAATTAAGGATTATCATGTTGAGCAAGGGTGAGAGTGCTGACAGCACAAAAGTGCTAGAGATGTTGGCACAGTAGTGCCAGAGACATCGGCACAGGAGTGCCAGAAAACTATTAAAATCCTTGGCCAAGGTACGATGCCAGTTAGGCAATAGTCAGCTATCATGATCCAGATATACTCTGGTCAGAATGATCCTTCTGGTTAGGAGGAACCTATAGAAGAGGGATCGAACAGCAGTATAGGTTCATGGACACCAGGCTCAGAGACATGATGATAAATTGATCCATGTTGATTACCCTCGTGAAGGGCGGGTTCTTCAGATGAAGAAACTCGGGAGACCAGTAGGTCTTGGTTGGGTGGTAAAGCCCTTGATGATATTTCTCTTTCCTCATGTAATGAAGATCAACATTCCAGCTTAAATGATGACTCATAATGGGTTACCCCCTCCTGCTAATTCATGTACAAATAAATGAACATTTGAGTACATTATTGCTTCATTTACTGTTGTGCAATAAATGTAATGCTCAAGCTAGTTTGAATGGAAAAGATAGACAGTTAATTTCTTTACTTCATTATGCATGAAAGTTTATGATGCCCTAGCGGTTACTTTTCAAGTCGTTATTTTTACTTGTTGAAACCCTAGTTTGATAGTTATTGGGTTATGTTCTTTCGTGAAATGGTAGGTGAACAGTTAGGTGTTACAATTCAGCTGAAACTGAAAACTTAGAGGTTAGTTGGAGATTATATTGATTCAATTGAAAATATTTTGGAAACCCTAGAATTTAAACAATTAGTTGAACTTTAGCTGAAATTGAGCTGCTAGCTGAATTTTTCAAACTGTAAACTGGTTAGGCTATTACACTATTTGTTGCTTATTTGTCTTTCTTTTTGGGCAAACAAGATTCAATTTGAGTTAATTTTCAAAAGGATAAATTTGTCAACCGACATATTTTTGGAATCTTTGTTGGGGAATGAAAGGAGAATCTAAAATAGTTGCCTTATTATAAACAGATATGGTTCTACCACATGAAAATGTATTTCCTGTGCTGCAACCAAATCTTAACTAGGTCCATGTAGGACAAGAAGACATCATCTCTTAGCTGAATACCTTAGCCTCGAGACATAAGAGGAATGTTGCAGAATACATGAGAGTGAACCTCATTCTAGAAGAAGAAGAGGAATTGGTGCAACAACCAGTGGTAGTTTTTGAGAGGGAAATAAAAAGATTTCCTAGGGTAATAATCACAAGAAACCCACAAAGAAACCCAAATCCTGGACAAAATTAGGGTCAAAGATATAATCAAAATTGGCCACAAGATCAAAATCCATAGCCAAGAAATTAATCTATGAAAAGATTTATAATTCCTTGGTTTCAGAAATATATCAGAGGAGAAAGTGGTGAAAATTACCTCTTCTTAGATAGAGGTTGGTGACTCTGTGTGTTGAAATTTACCCTCAAAAACCTCTTTGGTGGGAAGAATACCAGTTTATATGATGGATTTTGCTTCACCTCAGCCATGGGGAATTAATTTGGGGCCTTTGGCTTTACCACAACATACAACCCTAGCTACAAGATCAAGAAAACATCTTCCAAACTTTACTAGAGAAAGCACACAAGACCCAAAAAATCACATTCTAGCATTTTTTGTTGCATGTGGAGTTATAGGTGTTTCTGAAGAGGATGTTTTTGTGTGGCTATTTGTTGAATCTCTTATTGGGAAATAAACATGTTAATTTCAATATTTGGAAGTTGGATGCATTATTAATTAGGATGTGCTAAGAGACAAATTCCTCGTAAGATACAACCGAGTTATCAATACAGGTGCTCTATTATCTTACTTTTTCAAAATCCAAAAGCAAGAACATGAACCTGTATGAGAGAATTCATTGACCAATTCAACCAATTGTTGAGATAGATTCCTCATGATGACAAACCTAATCAATCAAATTTGTTAACTATTTTTATTGTGACATTACATCCTAAAGTCCATTTCCATTTGAAGCAAAATAAGGTATACGATTTTGAAGTTGCTAAATAGGAAGCTATCAAAATAGAGGATGATTTATTTTTGTTTGGGTATTTTGGCCAAAATAAAATTAGGATATTTTCAAATGAAGAATTCATTATGGAAGATTTCCACAAGCAATCAAGAAAGGTAAATTTTTTACCATGTATGGATGAATGAATGTCTTAATCTCACCCTCTTGTGTCGAGGAAACAATTCGATTAAATCTAGTTTTGAAGAGGAGGATAAAATGAATTATGAAGAAGGAGAAGGGAATTTTGATAGTTCAAGTGATGAAGAAGATTATGCTTCTCCCATGACATCCCAAGACATATCAGTAGCCTCTATCACAACAAGCAAAACTGCTAAGGAATCATTCAATCATATAATACAGATTTTCTCTACATCTTTGGATTTCAAAACACTTACCTTTGAAGATGTGGATGAATTAAGGAAGCGAATTAGAGAAAAATTAAGAGATAATGAACCGTTGGAAAATTTTGAAAATAAAGATCATACAAATTGGTCAAGTAACTTCAATGCATTGTTCTCACCCATGAGTTCTTATGGAGATTTTGAAATCAGGGACAATCCTCTTTTCAAACTCTATGATTCTGAATTGGATGACCTCAGAGCATCTACTTAGACTACTCCTTATGATGGTATGATGCTTGAGGATGTTGGCCTTGAAGATAACAAATGTAATGAACTTGGGGAAGAAATTGAACCATGGAGCGAAAATGAAATGGCTATGGATCAAAATGTGGAGGGTATTTTTATTGCAAATAACTTTTCTCACATTCTGAGTCAAGGTTTGAAGATCTCTAATAGTGATTTTCCATGTGAAGTCACCTTATCTCCCTTGCAATCAATAGTAGAAACTGATGATCTAGGGTTTCTATTAATGAGGAATGATACAGTAATTAAGACTTGACCTCTACAAAATTCATGGAAACCATTACAAAGGGTAATGAACCAACATGCGTTCAAGATGATAGTGAAGCTCATTTTTTTCAACCACTTATGATACAGATTGATCCTAGTTCAAACTCATACCAGGTGTAATCACCTTCTATTCCAACCAGTGAAGAAGTCATCCAAGATGTTGTGTTGTTTGAAATAATGAATGGAAATGTGGCCAGTGATATGCAAACTTACATTCAGGAAGTGATAGAAATTTATAATGAAAAGTGGTTGTTTATTGATAAGGTTCCACACAAATTTTCCTCATACATGGTGAGTCTTCTTTTGAGTTGCATGTTATTCCTAGGACTACAAGTTTTTCATGAGTACCCATTTCTTTTTGAAAGTGGATCTTACTTCTCTCAATCTATCAATGGTTTTATATGAACAACCTTGAGAATCCTTGGAGGTAGGGTTTCCCTACCTTGTACATACTCAAAAAATTTGTTGTGTTATTAGTCCAATTTTTTTTTCTATTTCATCCCATTTTTGGTTTGCTCTTGATCCTCCTCTCCAATGTTTCTGACTTTACTACCGTATTGATTTTAAGCACTAGTCTACTATTAAGATTCTAGGTCCCTTGCTTCATCCTTTGCAATTCTCATCCCTAGTTAGAGCCAATTGTTACCACAATTTCTGTCATTCCCCTCAAAACATGTTCACCCCAAATAATTTTTTTGCTTCAATCCTAAGTGTTTTCTTCCTAATGATTTTGAACCTTTTTCAGATCCTATCTTGGTTGTCATAACCCTATGTTTTTATGAAATTTTGAAGAACTGAGCCTAAATTTTGTCATTGTATCAGTTCTTTGTAAAGTCTCGAAATGGCATCGAAGTTTGAAATACTTTTCACAACCTTGGCAAACATCGACCGAAAGAAGAAAGAGTTAAGTGGCAAGTGAAACTAACATAGTTTCAAAGATTTTAAAAGGTTTGAAACTGTTGTCGGTCCCCGACAAGGTTTTGAAAACCTATCCTAATTTTGATTGAAAGGGATTTCTTTTAAGCTCTACAACATTTTATGCGTTTGAAAGTCCTTTTTTAGAAAGTCGTTGAGTTTTTTAGATTTTCTTAAGAGTGTAACTTAAAGAAAGGTGTTCAAGCGAAAAATAAAAAAAGATTTTCATGATCATGTCAAATTTTAATGAGGTTCTCAAAACCTTGTTGGGACTTGATGTGGGTTACACATATCACTCTTAAAACCACCATATTGTGTTCAAAATTTTCTACATTGAATCCAATGCAAAAAGTGAAAATGATACATTATAGAAATAACATGAAGCAAAATCAGATATCATCAAAATTCATCACATAGCACGAAGCTTTTAGAACATAGAAACCGATATACATATATATATATTATATTATATAAAAAAGAGGAGATGTGAGTACAATATTTTACACATAGAGAGTGAATATCAGGATGTGGATCATTCCTTCCACAACTTCTTGAATTCTCTCTATCTATACAAGGGAAAACAAGTTTTCATTAAACTCAACATAATTAGTGAAGGTCTCCATCACATTCCTCTCAAGCCCAACACATAGAAGAGTGAAAAATTGTTTGATTCCTTCATTCTGGAGAGCAATGACAATGCAGATAGCATGCCTCACTAGGCCTTATCATGGGTATTCACTTAGACATCCCAAGGAGGCTTCCACGTTGGCTCTATATGTTGGCCTCACTAGTCTCTCGGTGGCTTTGGAACACCATACAAATTATCCAAAAGTTTATATGATGTTGTCTATCAAATGCTCTAGGAGTGCAGAGTTATGGACATGGACTTGTGCAAGGAAGTTCTCCCCTATGATTCTCCTAATTACTCCCTCTTCCACATCATTTTGTTTAAGGAATACCTCCCTTAG
>VDFB02037743.1:0-30257 GCA_007258455.2 Sequoia sempervirens | reverse complement strand
AACCACTATTGTGGGATCACCCCTTAAACTTCACTATTTTCTAAAGAAATGAATGTAACACCATAGAACATAGCATTCACAAAGGGAATTAGTATTTTGATATTTATCAAGGCTCAAAGACTCATTCATAAACATCAAGTATCACACACAAATTCATATGCGCGCAGACAGTGAACTTCTTTAGAAACTAGCAAAATTGCAAGAATGATTCTTTCTTTGATTGATTCTCACTCTTACATCAAAGTGTATTGGGGATCAAAATTTTGGACCCTTCCCATGTCCTCTAATTACATATTTATAGATCATTCTCGTTCTTGAGTTCCTTTTAATTATCATAACCATCATCTTTCAAGTGGGAGTTTCATAAATTATTACCCAAATTATTTTTAGCGGAACTTTACAAGCATTTATGACTCTTTTTAGAAATATCATAATTACATTACACATATCAACTTGATTTTGATAAGCTAATGCATCACCAATTCATTTGTGTACGACTCATGGCTTTCTCGTACATCTAAAAATCTACAACTCTTAATCCATGCATTTAATTACACATTTGCTTGTGATCATATGTGTATGAGTGAATTTAATTAGAATATTGTGCACCAACGTCGAAGCTTGCTCAACCAAATCTTGTCAACTTCATCACTTCAATCATTGTGTTAATTAAATTTGAGGCATTTTGGCAGCATCCTTAGCCCACTAACTGTTGCTGAGAAAATCCCCTTGTCTTATCTTACGGATATGATAACCACTTATTTCCTCTATAAATTTAAAGGATTTATCTTCCATTCTTCACATCTTAGCTTTATTCTTCAAAATTTCAAGCATTTCAAGTGATGCAACTTCAAAAGGTGATTTCCTTATCATCGAAGGTGTGGAGTGTAGTTATGTAAGGTGGTTGGTGGAAGATCGACTAAGGGAGGTATTCCTTAAACAAAATGATGTGGAAGAGGGAGTAATAAGGAGAATCATAGGGGAGAACTTCCTTGCACAAGTCCATGTCCATAACTCTGCACTCCTAGAGCATTTGATATACAACATCATATAAACTTTTGGAAAATTTGTATGGTGTTCCAAAGCCACTGAGAGACTAGTGAGGCCAGCATATAGAGCCAACGTGGAAGCCTCCTTGGGATGTCTAAGTGAATACCCATGATAAGGCCTAGTGGAGCATGCTATTTGCATTGTCATTGCTCTCTAGAATGAAGGAATCAAACAATTTTTCACTCTTCTATGTGTTGGGCTTGAGAGGAATGTGATGGAGACCTTCACTCATTATGTTGAGTTTAATGAAAACTTGTTTTCCCTTGTATAGATAGAGAGAATTCAAGAAGTTGTGGAAGGAATGATCCACATCCTGATATTCACTCTCTGTGTGTAAAAGATTGTACTCACATCTCCTCTTTTTTATATAATATAATATATATATATATGTATATCGGTTTCTATGTTCTAAAAGCTTCATGCTATGTGATGAATTTTGATGATATCTGATTTTGCTTCATGTTATTTCTATAATGTATTATTTTCACTTTTTGCATTGGATTCAATGTAGAAAATTTTGAATACAATATGGTGGTTTTAAGAGTGATATGTGTAACCCACGTCAGGTCCCAACAAGGTTTTGAGAACCTCGTTAAAATTTGACATGATCATGAAAATCTTTTTTTATTTTTCGCTCAAACACCTTTCTTTAAGTTACACTCTTAAGAAAATCTGAAAAACTCAACAGCTTTCTAAAACAGGACTTTCAAATGCATAAAATGTTGTAGAGCTTAAAAGAAATCCCTTTCAATCGGAATTAGGATAGGTTTTCAAAACCTTGTCGGGGACCGACAATAGTTTCAAACCTTTTAAAATCTTTGAAACTATGTTAGTTGCACTTTCCACTTAACTCTTTCTTCTTTCAGTTGATGTTTGCCAAGGTTGCGAAAAGTATTTCAAACTTCGATGCCATTTCGAGACTTTACAAAGAACTGATACAATGACAAACTTTAGGCTCAGTTCTTCAAAATTTAATAAAAACATAGGGTTATGACAACCAAGATAGGATCTGAAAAAGGTTCAAAATCATTAGGAAGAAAACACCTAGGATTGAAGCAAAAAAATTATTTGGGGTGAACATGTTTTGAGGGAAATGACAGAAATTGTGGTAACAATTGGCTCTAACTAGGGATGAGAATTGCAAAGGATGAAGCAAGGGACCTAGAATCTTAATAGTAGACTAGTGCTTAAAATCAATTAGGTAGCAAAGTCAGAAACATTGGAGAGGAGGATCAAGAGCAAACCAAAAATGGGATGAAATAGAAAAAAAAATTGGACTAATAACACAACAAATTTTTTGAGTATGTACAAGGTAGGGAAACCCTACCTCCAAGGATTCTCAAGGTTGTTCATATAAAACCATTGATAGATTGAGAGAAGTAAGATCCACTTTCAAAAAGAAATGGGTACTCATGAAAAACTTGTAGTCCTAGGAATAACATGCAACTCAAAAGAAGACTCACCATGTATGAGGAAAATTTGTGTGGAACCTTATCAATAAACAACCACTTTTCATTATAAATTTCTATCACTTCCTGAATGTAAGTTTGCATATTACTGGCCACATTTCCATTCATTATTTCAAACAACACAACATCTTGGATGACTTCTTCACTGGTTGGAATAAAAGGTGATTACACCTGGTATGAGTTTGAACTAGGATCAATCTGTATCATAAGTGGTTGAAAAAAATGAGCTTCACTATCATCTTCAACGCATGTTGGTTCATTACCCTTTGTAATGGTTTCCACGAATTTTGTAGAGGTCAAGTCTTAATAACTGTATCATTCCTCATTAATAGAAACCCTAGATCATCAGTTTCTACTATTGATTGCAAGGGAGATAAGGTGACTTCACATGGAAATTCACTATTAGAGATCTTCAAACCTTGACTCAGAATGTGAGAAAATTTATTTGCAATAAAAATACCCTCCACATTTTGATCCATAGCCATTTCATTTTCGCTCCATGGTTCAATTTCTTCCCCAAGTTCTTCATTACATTTGTTATCTTCAAGGCCAACATCCTCAAGCATCATACCATCATAAGGAGTAGTCTAAGTAGATGCTCTGAGGTCATCCAATTCATAATCATAGAGTTTGAAAAGAGGATTGTCCCTGATTTCAAAATCTCCACAAGAACTCATGGGTGAGAACAATGCATTGAAGTTACTTGACCAATTTGTATGATCTTTACTTTCAAAATTTTCCAACGGTTCATTATCTCTTAATTTTTCTCTAATTCTCTTCCTTAATTCATCCACATCTTCAAAGGTAAGTGTTTTGAAATCCAAAGTTGTAGAGAAAATCTGTATTATATGATTGAATGATTCCTTAGCAGTTTTGCTTGTTGTGATAGAGGATACTGATATGTCTTGGGATGTCATGGGAGAAGCATAATCTTCTTCATCACTTGAACTATCAAAATTCCCTTCTCCTTCTTCATAATTCATTTTATCCTCCTCTTCAAAACTAGATTTAATCGAATTGTTTCCTCGACACAAGAGGGTGAGATTAAGACATTCATTCATCTGTACATGGTAAAAAATTTACCTTTCTTGATTGCTTGTGGAAATCTTCCATAATGAATTCTTCATTTGACAATATCCTAATTTTATTTTGGCCAAAATACCCAAACAAAAATAAATCATCCTCTATTTTGATAGCTTCCTATTTAGCAACTTCAAAATCGCATACCTTATTTTGCTTCAAATGGAAATGGACTTTAGGATGTAATGTCACAATAAAAATAGTTAACAAATTTGATTGATTAGGCTTGTCATCATGAGGAATCTATCTCAACAATTGGTTGAATTGGTCAATGAATTCTCTCATACAGGTTCATGTTCTTGCTTTTGGATTTTGAAAAAGTAAGATAATAGAGCACCTGTATTGATAACTCGGTTGTATCTTACGAGGAATTTGTCTCTTAGCACATCCTAATTAATAATGCATCCAACTTCCAAATATTGAAATTAACATGTTTATTTCCCAATAAGAGATTCAACAAATAGCCACACAAAAACATCCTCTTCAAAAACGCCTATAACTCCACATGCAACAAAAAATGCTAGAATGTGATTTTTTGGGTCTTGTGTGCTTTCTCTAGTAAAGTTTGGAAGATTTTTTCTTGATCTTGTAGCTAGGGTTGTATGTTGTGGTAAAGCCAAAGGCCCCAAATTAATTCCCCATGGCTGAGGTGAAGCAAAATCCATCATATAAACTGGTATTCTTCCCACCAAAGAGGTTTTTGAGGGTAAATTTCAACACACAGAGTCACCAACCTCTATCTAAGAAGAGGTAATTTTCACCACTTTCTCCTCTGATATATTTCTGAAACCAAGGAATTATAAATCTTTTCATAGATTAATTTCTTGGCTATGGATTTTGATCTTGTGGCCAATTTTTATTATATCTTTGACCCTAATTTTGTCAAGGATTTAGGTTTCTTTGTGGGTTTCTTGTGATTATTACCCTAGGAAATCTTTTTATTTCCCTCTCAAAAACTACCACTGGTTTTTGCACCAATTCCTCTTCTTCTTCTAGAACAAGGTTCACTCTCATGTATTCTGCAACATTCCTCTTATGTCTCAAGGCTAAGGTATTCAACTAAGAGATGATGTCTTCTTGTCCTGAATGGACCTAGTTAAGATTTGGTTGCAGCACAAGAAATACATTTTCATGTGGTAGAACCATATCTGTTTATAATAAGGCAACTATTTTAGATTCTCCTTTCATTCCCCAACAAAGATGCCAAAAATATGTCGGTTGACAAATTTATCCTTTTGAAAATTAACTCAAATTGAATCTTGTTTGCCCAAAAAGAAAGACAAATAAGCAACAAATAGTTGGAGAGATCACCATTTCATTGGTGATCTTCCTTTGAATTTTGATTCAGGTACAACTCCCTCGTAAGATATAATTTTTGATTTTTTTTTAATTTTAAAAGTGGGTATATTTTTAACCAGAAAGTAGAAAAGGTAGACTAACACTTATTCATAGTCATGATAGAAGTACGACCAAAACAAACTTTCAAAATAGTAACAGAAGAATAGACTAATTAACCTTCAACTTCATTGTTTTATAAAGAAATGAATGTAACACTGTAGAATATAGCATCTACAACAGGAACTTGTATTCTCATATTTATCAAAGCTCAAAGACTCATTCATAAACATCAAGTATCACACACAAATTCATATGTGCATAGACAATTAACTTCTTTAGAAACTAGCAAAATTGCTAGAATGATCCTTTCTTTGATTGATTATCACTCTTACATCAAAGTGTAATGGGGATCAAAAGTTCAGACCCTTCTCATGTCTTCTAATTACATATTTATAGATTCTCATTCTTGAGTTCCTTTAGGTTATCATAACTACAATCTTTCAAGAGGGAGTTTCATAAATTATTACCCAAATTCTTTTTAGTAGAACTTTATAAGCATTTATGACTCTTTTTAGAAATTTCATAATTACATAATGCATATCAACTTGATTTTGATAAAATAATGCATCATTGATTCATCTATGTAAGACTCGTGACTTTCTTCTATGTCTAAAAATCTGCAACTCTTAATCCATGCATTTAATTATACATTTTCTTGTGATCATATGTGTGCGAGTGAATTTAATTAGAAGTTTTCACACTAACTTTGAAGATTTCTTAATCAAAATCTATCAACTTCATCACTTCACTCGCTGTGTTAATTAAATTTGAGGCATTTCAATAGCATCCTCACCTCACTAGTTGTTGTTGAGAAAATCCCCATGTCTTACCTTGTGGATATGATAGCCGCTTATTTCCTCTATAAATTCAGAGTTATCTTCCATTCTTCGCATCTCAGCTTTATTCTTCAAAATGTTAAGCACTTCAAGTGATGCAACTTCAAAAGGTGATTTCCTTGTCATTGAAGGTGTGGAGTTTAGTTATGTAAGGTAACTGATGGCAGATCAATTAAGGGAGGTATTCCTTATACAAAATGATGTGGAAGAGGGAGTAATAAGGAGAATCAATATAGGAGTTAATTTCCTTGCACAAGTCCACGTCCACAACTCTACACTCCTAGAGCATTTTATATACAAATCATCCGAACTTTTGGTAAATTCGCATTGGGTGCCAAAGTCATCGAGAGACTGGTGAGGCCAACTTACATATCTAGTGTGGAAGCCACCATAGGCATCATCTAAGTGAATACCCACGAGAAGACCTAGTGGGGGATGTTATATGCATTGCAATTGCTCTCCAGAATGAAGGAATCAAATAAGTTGTTACTCTCTTGTGTGTTGAGCTCAAGAGGAATGTGATGGAGACATTCACTTATTATGTTGAGTTTAATGAAAACTCAGTTTCCCCTACATAGATAGAGAGAACTCAAGAAGTTATGGAAGATATATGCATCTTGATATTCACTCTATGTGCATAAAATCATTTACGAGTTCACATCTGCTCTTTTTGATATAATATAATATATATGTATATTGATTTCTATGTTCCAACAACTTCATGCTATGTGATGAATTTTGATGATCTTTGATTTTTCTTCATGTTATTTCTACAATGTATCATTTTCACTTTCTGCACCATTCTAATTAGAAACTTTTGAATGTAATATGGCAGTTTAAAAGCAATATGTGTAACCCATCAAGTCCAGACAAGGTTATGAGAACCTCATCAGAATTTGATGCAGTCCTAAAAACCTTTTTTTTTTTAATTTTTAGCTCAAACACTTTTCTTTAAGACACACTCTTAAGGAATTTTGAAAAACTCAAGGACTTTCTAAAAAGGGCTTCAAAACCAATAAAATATTGCAACTTAAAGAAATACTTTTCTATCAAAATTAGGATAGGTTTTTGAAACCTTGTCGAGGACTAACAATAGTTTCAAAACCTTTTAAAAGCTCCAAAACCGTGTTAGTTCTACTTGTTGCTTAACTCTTTCTTCTTTCATTTGGCATTTGCCAAGGTTGCGAAAACTATTTTGGATTCTAATGCCATTTTCGGGACTTTACAAAGAACCTATACGATCACAAAGTTTAGGCTCATTTTCAAAACATCAGACAAACAAAGGGTTGTGACAACCAGGACAAGATCTGACAAAGGCTCGAAAGCCTTAGGAAGAAAATTCTTAGGATTGAAGTGAAAAATTATTTGGGGTGAACACGGTTTTGAGTGGAATGATAGAAACCATGGTAACACCGTTGTAATATGGAAGTCCTTTACGCCTACCATGCCAACTCATAAAAATTATATCCTTTACAACACCTATCATCAACAATGTGCAAATTTAATCACAATCCTTAATACTAGTAAATACTTGTCATATCATAGACCTTATCAATTATCAGAATAATGATTACTTGATACTTTTGTCCCATCATTAGGTCCCTTATCAAGATAATTAATAATATATTATTTATAGATGTAATAAATAATATATATGTGCAACATAAATAAATAAATATAAGAGTATAAATAAGCAATAAAATTATATAAAAGTGTTTATTTAATGATTTTTACACTTATGTGGAATATTAATTGACTCAATTATGTATTTTTGTAAAACAAAATTAAAGAAACTACTTAAACTAAATTGTGCATATTGAAATTATTTCAACAATTATAAAATTCTCATTTATTAAAACTTTTAAGTAAATAAAATGGATCTTAAATAAATAAATAATTTTTCACGTTTAAATACTCTATTTGATATAGCTATTGATATCTCTTAAAGCATATTAAATAGATGTATTTATTTATTGAGAAATTATTGTTTGAAGAATATATATATATATAAAAGACTAAGTCATAAACATAGTCTTTTAAGCAATTAATTAGTGACATGATTAGTGTTAGTTGTAAGTAGCATTGGATAATAGGATACTACTAATTCATGTTTTAGAAATGAAGTTTAACTAATGTTGCTATTGGTATTATGATGTTAGAACTATAACTCATTTGACTTTATGACTTTGAGTAGTTATCAAGTGATGAAATGAAGTGTGAACTTATGGGTATCAAGTGATGAAATGAAGTGTGAACTTATGGGTATTAATAGTATAAATTTGACTTATAATTAGGAGATGAAAGGTTAAAAAAAATAAAAATCAATGGGGTATAATCAAAAGAAATATGTGTAAAGATAGCAAATCCTAGATTACTCCCAAATGTTGGGATACATAGGGGAGCCATGATGGTTGAAAATTGAGGAATATAATAAGTTAGTGTAGAGTGTAGGATGTAAATTTAGGCAAGTTACTAGAGAGTTATATTGAGATGAAATTTCACTTGAAACTATAACTGAATTTCTTGCAAGATTATATGTTTGACGGGTAACATATAATTTTTACACATTTATTATAGTGATTGTTTATTTAAGGATAGTCTAGAAACTACAATTATCTATGTATAATCATTAACGTGCATATACCTATTAAACATAATTAGTAATTTTGTCACCTTGTATTACCTTGGTGGAGTGAATAATCACTATTTTCACATTTGACCTAGTGCTTAGTCATTCACATGGAAGATCTTGCACAATTCCATTAGAATAAGATCTATCAATTGAGGTGGGAAGTGTTTTGAGTTTATTACTCTAAAGAGTTGAGACCTTAGGGTAAAAGTACAAATCTATGTCACACTTTTATAAAGGAATTGACCACCACACAAACGAAAATTCTTAACTTCGACCATATAAAAGTGGTCTTTATGTTTTGAATGTCAAAATGATGTAAACTAACAAAATGTATAACTCTTGTTGAAGTTTATTTCTGTAATTTTTCAAAAAAAATAAAAATTATTTTGATATTTTTTATAAATTTAAGAGAAAATTTTGGATTGCTGAAAATTTCAAGAAAAAAAATAGAAAACAACTTTATTTTCCCTTGAATTTTTTTCCCAAATAGACAACTTCAATATCTAGTGCATGGGAAAAAAAAAATTAAATTTTGATGTATATTTTCCTTGTAATAATGTGTTCAAGTCAAATGTACTAAAATTTGATGGTTTTCATTTGATGTCAACTATTGTCTATTTTTTTATCCTTTTCAAAAATAAATTATGCCCTTTTGGAGAAGATTCTCTCATCTAGTGCACCATATATTTTTTATATTTTTTAAATATATTTTACTATTTTTTTAATTTCTAATCAACCTTCTTCTTTTTTTCAACAACCTACTTGCATTATTTAAATATGCATATTTAAACTAATCAAAATATCAAAAAATATTTGGATTCTCCACTTCGAGCTCTACAAAATGCTATTTTTTATTTTTTTGAAAAAAAATCTGACTGAAAAAATATCATGTTCAAATGAAAAGTTTCATCTTTTTTTTTTAAAAAGATGAGGTGGTTGCCAACACGGATGTCACATAGACAATTTTGGGTGAAAGGGTTTTGATTGACACCCTTTTGGTTGAAAACTTACATACAAATTGAGTTGCATTTTAAAGTGACAAAGGGAAAAAAAATGTTTTATTATTCCAGGCAAAAGATTTTTTCTCAAAACTCTATGTGCCATGTATAGGCCACATAGTCTCAAGTGAAATTGTTTTGCTCGAAACTTTATAGGGTGAAACTATTTCACTCAAAACTATTTTGTTTGTCGAAAGTGTGACACGGGTTTGTGCTTTTACTCCTTAGCATATTCTACATACACACACCAACACCCAACACACCCCTTAATTAGCAATACAGTACCACATTAATTGTAGCTCTTCAATGGACAAACTCAAGTGTGCAAGGCATAGTGTATAAGAGTCAAGCCAAAGCGTTATGGCCTTGACCCATAATAGTCAAGGAGGATTCTAAGGGGAATTTTTGGTCATAACCCACTAGTAGTTAGGGTGGAGCTAACATTGTGCTTCTAGCCTAAGCACACTAGTGTCCTACAACTACCTGATTTGACCTCTTAAATATGATTGTGATGGAAATTTATAGTTATGTTATGCATCATGCTTGATAAGCTACTACTTTTTTCTTTACATATGGGTTGCATTTTATTTGTGAAAAAATGAATATTATTTTTCGTCTATATGCATAATGATGATTTCATATTATAAATTAGTTGAACGTTGTATAGATTTCATATGTGGATTTGATTCTTTTGATAATACATTTAATGTAAATTTATTTTTAAGTGATGCACTCGAGTTACATGTTCAATTAATGTTAGCTACATAATGAATGCTAGCATAATTAAAAATGGTGGTATATTTAAGGTTAATTTAAACTTATTTAGAAATCATGAGGAGATGATTGTTATATTCCAATCCTTCCCCCCCTCTCCCATCCTTAACTCTAAATCATAACCCATCTTCAATCACACCCATTTTCCCCTACCTATCCTTTACCTCCCTTCTCTTCACTAAAATTACTATATCCTTACCTCCTTTCTCTCCCAGCTCACCCTTTCTATAAGTTCCCTCACTCACACTTAGTCTTCTCTCACCAGTCACCTGATCCTATTACCTTTTACTTTTTAACTACCATTTCCATTACCTTTTCCACCTTAGTTCATCACTTCTTCCACACATCTCAAAACCTTTATCATAGCCCTCATCTCAATCCCAATATGGGTTTTCCTCTTCTCCCAACCATTAAGGAAGTTAATCCCTTTCCTCTTGTTAATGACCAATTCAACCATTACACTCACTCTGAGCATATTGATAATAAAAAGCATCAATGCATAGCCTCACATCTCTATATTCTTAATGACAAAGTGGGAACATTGGAGGATGCCACTAACCCTTCCCCCCTTGTCGATGACCTATGTACTATATTTCCCATTCATATTATAATCACATGTTTTTTGTTAATTTATAACTAATTTCTAAGGTAAATTTTATTGGTTCTCTATTTTTCAATCTATATTTTAAATTCTTTAGAAAAATTCTAAATGTGTTGAATGACATATAATATATTTCAATATATATTTATGACAAATTCATGTTGCAAGAATTTGTTGGTTTTTAACTCTTATTCTATTGACCCTTGAATAGCTATGTCATAACTCATATATGGACTAAACAATAACTACTTTTATTACACTGATATGAATAGCTATGTCATAACTCATTTATAGACTAAACAATAACTATAATTATTACACTAATACAAATAGCTATGTCATAACTCATCTATAGAGTAAACAATAACTACTACCATTACACTAATACGAATATATATGTCATAAATCATCTATAGACTAAATAATAACTGCTATTATTACGCTAATACAACCACAATTACTCACCACTACATGAGACATATTTACTAATTAATTTTATTTATTTAATCAACCTAAATATTTATGTAAGCAAACTCCTTAACTCACATATAGACTAAAAAATAACTACTATTATTACACTAATACAAATAACTATGTCATAGCTCATTTATAGACTAAAAAATAACTACTATTATTACACTAATACAAATAGCTATTTCATAACTCATCTATAGACTAAACAATAACTTCTATAATTAAACTAATCCAACCGTAATTACTCATTGTAGCATCATAAATTTTCACCCTTGATAATTTCACACTATGATTTGTCCCCCCTAAATTATTGAGCCTAATTAAGTCCCTAATTTCCAAAATTATGCATTCCATAGCCTATTTTTACCATTTTTTGAGAAATGGAAAGCATTGAACAAATGCATTCATTTAATGCTTTTCCCCCGACACCTAAAATCCTAGAAAATAGAGCCAAGACTAGGATGCCCTTGGACGTCTGAGTCCCCCTATTTTGTCAAGATCCAAATTTGAATATGTCGGTGTTGACATTTTAACATTTGAAATTCAAGTTGCAAATGTTGACTATCGAGATTTAATTTTTGGGAAATTAGAGAAATGCCTATAAATACCTAGTTATTGCATCATTTCAAATCTAACAAAAAATTAAGAGCAAGAACTATTATCAAGAGCATTCAAGGGCAACATTTCAAAGCTTTATTGTAGAAATTTGAGATCCAAACATCATGTCAAATCTTATGTGAGTTTATATACATGTTTATATTATCATTATTTGTGAAGGCTAACCCTTATTGTAGGTTTCCAAGCAATCAAGCAAGCAAGATCCAAGACCTTGAATTGATGTGCATGGCTTTAGTCCTTCAAGGAATCCATTGAAGGGTGGTGAGTTGCAACACTTTGTAACTGATTCATCATTCCTTCCTATCATTTATCCTTCCTATCATTGACATTGCCATTATGGAAGTGGAAACACTAACATAGGGTTTGACTAAGGAAAGCCCCTAAATGGCACAACATTTCTTCTCTCTTTGAATGTGTAGATTTCAATTTTGAAGAGGATTGAAGGAAGTTTGAACATCATTCATCTACTGTTGCATTCAAAAATCTTAACCTTTTCAACTCATAGAAAATCACCTACAAAATTATCCAATAGTGATCTAACAAGTTTGCAAGCAAAAACAGGGATATCAGATCTAGCATCAAAGGACTACAAAAATAGAGCAAGACACCCCTACAAGGACCCAAACGCCCTTGGGTAACTCTTTCCTCCTCCAGTAGTTGAAACCAAAATTTTAGGATAGGTACACATCACTTTGTCCTTTCCAGATCTTCCTACAAATCTCTATTTCAATTTGTCAATTATCAGAAGCTTGCACTTTTATATTAGGGAACATAGTCTAATTAGGTTAGTTAAAGCAAATCAATTTCAATTCATTCCAAGACTCTAAAATATGCAGATCCAGGTCTGGTTGGCTCGCCTCCATGGTTGAAATTCAACCTAAACACCTTGTTGATCTACATCTTAATGAAACAATAGAAAAAGACCCACACAACACACACCCCCACAAAAAATTGAATCTTAGGTTTACACATTAGACCTAGGGTTCTCATTTTCTTAATTTTTAAATTACACCAAAATCACCATTTTCAGATTTAGACATCTTACAATTAGTCAATTATTGCATTTAGATATGGAAATTACATTCAAAATTATCATTTATTGTTACACACTTTTATTGGCATAAATTGAGCAAATTCTAGAAATACATTTACTGTCAAACCTGCCTACAATCATAGCAATAATCCTTGAACAAAATCACACACAAGCAAACTTCTTGATTTTTGGAAAACTTGCCCAGGACACAAACTCCCTTGGGAACCTTTGTCCTCCTACTTTTGGCTCAACCAAATTTTGCACAGATATTTCTTTTTGTATTATTTGTCTTATTTTGTTGTCTAAATTATGTTTCTAAGTATTTTGTTGTGGTTATTTGACAATTTAGTGCTCATCTTGGGTACACTTAGTGTTTCAAAACTTTCATGAGCTTCACGACTTGGTGTCCTATTTCCAATACTTTAGTGACACGTAGTTGTAGACTTATGGCATCCTGCATTGTTACATTTTTTATGGATCCGAAGTCTTTTAACTCTTTCACTCAAAGTGTTGTCAATACTCAACCCATTTTGGACTCTATCAATAATGTTACCATGCCAATGACAACCTTACAATCACCCATTTTTATAGATGTTGATATTGTTGTTGCACATGTTCCCAAAGACAAACTGAAACAATTGGACAAAGATCTAGAAGGACTTCAAGACTATGTGAGTACTGCATATCTAGCTGGCTTAATTGTCCCTATTATAGATAACATGAGGAAATTGATTAGAAATTCTCAAGGATTAGAGGTTTTGCATAGCCTAGCCCATATATTTGATGCTAATGTACCTATGATGGCTAGTTGTGCTCAAGCTTTGGTATGCACTCAAAGTCAAGGAGGAAATCAAGTTTCCCTCCCTATAACTATAGCCTCTATTCCAACATACACAAATTCAACTGTCACCTCAATGATACAACAAAGCATTGGCATAACTCAAATAGTAGGCCTTCCCACCAAAAATCCTTATAGTTTTGGGTCCTCACATGTGACACCTCAAGTTTCATCCCCTCTCATAAATTTGCAACATAGTAGTCCACCAAGCACATACACAATCCCACCATATTCACCAGATTCCCAAAACATATCAACCAATGATTCAATCATTAACCAACTTCTACAAAACATCACCTCACTTCAACAACAAAACTCAACATTGAACCACAACCAAAATAGGAAACCATTGCAATATGTTAAAAGAAGCTTACTTACACTTAAAATCTTGAAAACACCAATGCCACAAAACATAGAGATACCCTGATTTGACAAGTACAATGGTAAAGGAGACCCTAGCAATCATATATCGATATACACATCCTTGTGTAGTGACTTCATTTTTGAAGATAAACTCTTAGTTAAACTCTTTCCTAGGTCATTAAAAGACATGGTTGTGGAATGGTTTTGTTCATTTCCAAATAACTCAATCCACTCTTTCAATGAACTTGTTGAGGCCTTCCTCCAACATTTCCAAGTAAATATTGGACCTAAAATTACATTAACTAATTTAGTGTGATGCAAACAAAGGCAAAATGAAAAGGTCACGAACTTTATAGGATGTTATCAATTGCTTTATTCACAAATCAATCTTACTCTTCCTGATGCAGATGTTCAAAGAGTGTTCATTGAAAATTTACAACCTGGCATAAGGGATAAAATCTTGTTGATGAAATATCCATCCTTTATACATTTGTGTATGACCCTTCATGATTATCAAAATTTGGTTAGTCGGTATGAAGGGACATCTTCATCTACTCCTACTGGGAAATCCTAATTTGTACCTCAAAACAACTATCAACCATTCAAGAAGGAAATTTTTTTTTATCATGTTGTACATACACCCTCAAACAACCAAATTGAACCTCAAGTTACTACCATAAGTTCAACCTTAGATTGTGAGATAAATAATTCACCTAGTTACTTGACACCCTCCATTCAATCATGTTCCAACTTTTGAACAAGAACTTAATCTGGTTGCCTCTGATTACACCTATGGACACAACAAAACCTCTACCTCCAAGTTACAATGCAAGTGTCTTTTGTCAATATCATCGCACAATTGGACATGATACAAAATAATGCATGTGTCTTAAACATCAAGTGAAATACCTCATTGATTCTAATTGCATCTAGTTGGGTGATGTTAATGATTAAGAGTGATGATGGGGGAATAATTTTGTTGCCCCACCTAACCAAAACTTGTAAATTTTTACCAATCCAATGCCAAACCATTCATCCAACTTTGTGTAACCTTGGGATGATAAGAATGATGAGATGAATATGGATAAGACTGATGACATGAATAATGATAACAATGGTAATAAGTGTGATGATGAGGATGGCTTACAAGATATGGTCACACTCATAGATGTTCAACCTTGTAACGACCAAACCACTTTGCTACCTGACATTGTTGTCACCCATATTAACACATCTATACATGAACTTGATGGTCCTCTCTATATTTTCGGGCATATTAATGATAAGCCTACAACTCAGATACTCATTGATCTTGTGTGAATAAAGAATGTGATCACTGAGGAATTCTTGTTTGTGTATGAACTTTATAAAGATTCTTATGAACAATCAAAAGTATGGTTGAAAACTCATGATGGTTTTGCTCGCCCTATGATAATTTTGATCACTCTTCCTCTTAAGGTTGGATCAAAACAATTAGATGTATCATTCTCCATCATCCTAATGTCGAACCAATTTCATGTGAAGCTAGGCTACCCATGGCTATGCTCCATGAATGTCATCCTGACAGTTATCCACAAGTGCATAAAGTTTCCATTTGAAAATGAAATATTTATAGTGCATCATAGTGGGTTTAATCCTTTGTCTTCCCATGGGAAATTTTCATTAGATTTCTTTTAGCCTCATCCTATGGAACCTATTAAGCCTCATGAGGATTTATTTTTCAAATCATACCAAAATTTTAAGGCAAAGTATATATTAGATTTATCTCTTACCAATATTCCTAAAAATGATAAGACTATGGTTGTTCCTCCTCCACCAGTTATGGATGAACCCATGCCCGAAGCAAAGACCCTCCCAAGTAACTAAGGTAAATATGTTGCAGTTCCTGCACCCATATCATATAAAAGACCAAGAGACAATTGAATGATTCCTTTTGTACCTCCAAAGGTTAAACAAGTGTATAGACCTAAAGAGATAGTCATATCCCAACCCTCGACAGTTCCTTCAATTCCTCAATTAAGGGAAGAAAAGAGACCAATGGTCAAGAAATCCACTCCTACTCTGTTAGAAATTGAAAATTGTTCAAGAAGAAAGCAAAATTCTAAAGAGTGTAGGTGTAGGCATCATGCTATTGCTCGTTAATTAGAAGAAAAAAATAAAACAATACATGATAATCAAACACCTATGCAATCAAAATCAAGAAGAATAAAAATTTTCACCAAAACAAGACATGGACCTCAAACAAGAAGTGAAACAAGAACACACAATTGCCATTATTATAAAACCTCCCATTGTGATTGATTTGGATGATGAAGATGACATTGCTAAAATTGATGAACACGTACATAATGAGCTTAATGTTTTATTTTCAAAGAAAATGTATTTAGATGGAGGCAATTGTGATGATCCTCTTGATTAAAGTGACCCACCATGTGTTGAACCTGGAGATGCTCCTAGTACGACACTTGTTGTAGTCCCTTTGGCTAGTTGTCCACCATCCCTATATGATGAGCAAGATTGGGATGTAGACGATTTGCTTTAGATCGGCTCGCATGAGTGATACTTTCTCTTTGTGTTTGCTTTGTGTGTTCTTTGTGTTTGCTTGCACATGATGTGATCTCCTATGTTGTGTTGCTTGGAATGTCTTTGTGTTTGTGATTTCCTTTGGATGACCCTTGTTGCTCCCTTGGTGCAAGGATACAAAGGAAACAAACTTGTGATATTCTGCTATTTGTATCTCTATTCTTTTATATGTAAAAAAAAATCTTTGTCTTGTGTTTTTCCTTTTGGGGATGATGCAAAGCAATGAGACATTTAGGTCTCTTCCATGTTGACCCAAAATTTTGTTTGTGTTCTTTCTATGTATCCTTCCTCCATTGTGTTCATTGTTCCACAAGTATTTGGGGAATGATGTTAGTTTTGATCTCTATTATATCACTATAGCAAAGACGCATACTGACCCCAAATCCATGGGTCCCTTATGTCTTCATATTCTATTTTTTTGTTACATTACATTTGGGGGAAACCCCTTATCATGATGTAGCTTTATTTGGAAACATATCATTGGCATAAGGCTAAATCCAAATAGGTTCTTTTGATATTTTATTGCAAGACATTTAACATTTTCTACCTTAAAGTTATTGCTCATAGCATGGTGTTTTGCAATTTCTTTAAGTGGGGGCATATGTTGGCATTATTTGCTTCACTTTGTTCACACGTGTTGGACTTAGTGGTGCATTGACATTGGCATTTTTGCTTCACTTTGTTCATGTGTGTTGAACTTAGTGTTGTGTTCAAGTCATAACATTTTGATCATTTTGTGGCACCTTATCAAAGTTATCAAGGAGTATAACTCTTGGTATGGTTGACATAGGTGCACACCTAGTGAATAATAGACTTCATTAGACCTAGTGTGTTTCTCATTTTTCTACTTTTTCATGGGTAAACACCTAGTGAATAACAAACTTCACTAGACCTAGTGTGTTTCTCATTTTACCTTGTCTTAGGGGCTCACCTAGTGAATATCGAACTTCACTAGCCCATGGTGCCTTTCAATTTGTGATTCACTTATAAAATATTAGACTTTGCTATTGTGTGATTCATCAATGTCTTTGGTGTGGATCTTAGCATAACACGACTTTCTAGCCCGTGATTATCCATACCCTCCTTTTTGCATTTTATTTTGACATCATGTGTGTTTGTGTATGTTGTCTTGCTACATTTCACACATGTGTGTGTTCCTTTGTGCTTATGTTGGTTTTCCATGAGATCTTGGATCTTGGGGGCTTGTGCACTCCCCCTTGATCCTTAGTCATCCTATCCCTTCAACATTTGGACAATTGGACACCTCTTGACATATATTTTCTACTTTAGTGTGAGTCTGAGCATAAGTTTATACTCTTGCTAAAGTGGGAGCTAAGTGTACAGTGTCATAAATTGTCACCCTTGATAATTTCACACTATTTTTTCCCCTATATTATTGAGCCTAATTAAATCTTTAATTTCCTAAATTATGCATTCCATAGCCAATTTTCACCATTTTTTGAGAAATGACAAGCATTGAACAAATGCATTCATTTAATGTTTTACCCATGATACCTAAAATCTTAGAAAATAGGGCTAGGACTGGGATGCCCTTGGACATTTGAGTTCCCCTAGTTTGTGTGGATCTAAATTTGAATATGTCAATGTCGACATTTTAACATTTAAAATTTAGGTTGCAAATGTCGACTATTGGGATTTAATTTTCAAGAAATTAGAGAAATGCCTATAAATACCTAGTTATTGCATTATTTCAAATCTAACAAAAAATTAAGAGGAAGAACTATTATCAAGAGCATTCAAGAGCAACATTTCAGAGCTTTATTATAGCAACTCAAGATCCAAAAATCATGCCAATTCTTATGTGAGTTTATATGTGTTTATGTTATCATTGTTTGTGAAGGCTAACCCTTGTTGTAGGTTTCCAAGAAATTCAAGCAATCAAGCAAGCAAGATCCAATACCTTGAAGTGATGTGCATTAATTTAGTCCTTCAAGGAAGCCATTGAAGGGTGGTGAGTTGTAACACTTTGTTGATTCATCATTCCTTCCTATCATTGACATTGCAATTATGAAAGTGGAAACACTAACACATGTTTTGACTAAGGCAAGCCCCTAAATGACACATCATTTCTCCTCTCTTTGAATGTGAAAATTTTAGGTTTGAAGAGGATTGAAGTAAGTTTAAAGATCGTTCATCCATTGTTGCATTCAAAACCCTACACCTTGTTAACTCTTGGAAACTCACCTACAAAATTATCCGATAGTGATCCAACAAGTCTACAAGCAGAAATAGGGGTCTCAGATCTACCATCAGACCAGTACACCCCTACAAGGACACAAACGCCCTTGGGTGACTTTGTCCTCCTACAATAGCTAACACCAAACTTTCATGAGAAGTACACATCACTCTATCCTTCCTAGATCTACTTGCAAATCTTTGTTTCAGTTTGTCAATTGTTGGAAGCTTGCACTTTTTTTGTTAGGGCACATAGTCTAATTAGGTTAGTTCAAGTAAATCAATTTCAATTCATTCCACGACTCTAAAAGATGCATATCCAAGTTTGATTGGATCACCTCCATGGTAAGTCAATCTAAACACCTTGTTGATCTTCATATTAATGAAACAATAGAAAAAAGACCCACACAACACACACCCCCACAAAAAAATGAATGGACTAGATTTACACATTAGACCTAGGGTTCTCATTTTCTTTGTTTCACTCACCACAACATGACACTTATTTACTAATTAATTTTATTTATTCAATCAGCCTAAAAATTTGTTTAAAAAAGGGGTTCAACAATTTAAAGAAATTTGAGATTTTAATATGTTTGATTGGGCCTCATGGACCAATATCAAAGAAAATTTTGGGTTGAGCAATAAATATAAACAATTCTTGAGTTTTGTTCAATCATTAGTTCCTCTTGAGCTTTCTATGAAACTATGTTCTCCAAGGCAATGCAACTTTTTTAAAGATTGGAAATGGTTGTGCTTTAGTCATTTTAATTATTTTCCTCTAAAGAAGGTTTATATTTAGAATCTTCCTAGCTGGCCTCTTACTCCTTGTCTAAATCATAAATGGAAATGCAAATTTAATTCCAAATTTTGGACCAAAATGAGTGCTCAAATATGGAAATCTAAAGCTAACTTTAAAACTCAAGTGCCGACTTGAAAAATACTACATTGCAATCTACCTATTGGGGATAGATTGAAATGTATTATGTGTTACACCTCATTGTGTATTTACCTAGTTACTATTACTAAGATGGTTAAAAATACTTTGATATATGAATGTGTTTGTAATTGTGATTAAAATACATGTGTTTGTACTTTATTTACTTGTATCATTGGGAAAAATGATGAATGAATGCTAATTTGATTTGATGTTTATAATGGAATGAATATGTAGAATGAATGGTGATTGAATTTGATATTCTGTCTATGAAACATATAATGCAAATGATTTTTTTGATGAACAACTAACTACTATTGCAATGTGCTAAGTTGAATGTAGATACAGGATCAAGCCTCCAGAAGAGAGGGGAAGTATCACTCAGGAGAAGTGATTGTTCGGGTAACCCTTAATGAAGCCTAATTGAGCTTTCAAACACTCACATATAGTAGGGACCAGTTGAGTCATAGTGTTAGGAAATGGTAAGTTACTTAGTTTGGTTTGTTCATATATTAGATAAGGTTATGATTTCAATTGTGAGTGTTCTTGATTTGTGATAAGTGCTTGGTGCATGTGAGTTCTTCCTTGTATGAATATATTTAGTCGATGAGATATATATACATGAAATGTATATCTATGTATACATGTACATGTCGAGGATAAACTCACACACTTGAGTAAATGCGTACATGAGTATATGCAGATAGACGTATCTACGCATGCTCATAGACAAATTACCCATATGTATGAGGGTATCGAATGGACAATGAGACATATATATATATATACACTTAGTGCATATATGTCTGTCAATAGGTTAGCAAATATATGTGATTGATTGTATAAGCAAATGTATATATGTGATATATGCATATATACATATATATATATGTATATTGATATACATGTATGTGTCAATGTAATGGAATGTCCATACGAGTATATCAATATATATATATATACATATATATACACACACACACATATATATACATATATATATACATATACATACATATATATATACGCGTATATAGATATATACATATGATATTATATATCGAAATGATAACATGATTATATGCATTCAAATATCGAATGACTTATTTAATGAATTTGTTAAATCAAGGAATATATATATATATGGGTGAAGCCACAATAGTGGTTTACAATTGAAGTGAGGAAGGAAAACTCACAAAAAATAAATGCATAGCAAAAAAATTGATTTTAGGGGTTCGTACGAACCTATTGGTTCGATGAACCCATTAGGGGTTCGCTAGAACCTAGGTTGGCGAACCCTCCTAATACTTTCCTGCCAAAAAAGCCATCAAAACCCCTTATAGAAGGGGGGTTCAAATGAACCATGGTTCGAGCGAACCCCTAGGGTTCGTTCAAACCCCCTTTATTCCTCATCCCCTCCCTGAGAAAAAAAAAACCTAAATTTTGGCACTTCAGAGGTCGGGTTGAGGATGAAAATGGAGGAATCTTCACAAACCCAACTTGAATTAGGTAGTCCTCAGAACAAGCTATCCAACGAATATAATTTTAATATGTTTTGGTTTTATTATGTATTTGTTTTTTATTTTATTAAACATAGGTTTTTCATCGAAAATGAAGGTCTTTGTTCTGCACATGTGGAAAAATAGCAGATTATCAAAAAAAATTAAAATATGAGTGCACCAAATATTGAAGTCCTTGATTCAACAAAAAAAATTAAATTTCGATATATACAAAAAAGTGTGTTATATGGTCGCTATGTCTGAATTGTAATTGGTTTGACTTTGAAACTTGATTAAAGAAAAAATATTCAATAAAAAACTATCTAACCAAGTGGAAGCACTAGATATCAGAGTTATGAATCTAAATTCAAAAGAATTAGAATTTTATCCTTCATGGAAAAAAATTTATGCGTTATATGGTGTGTGTCACTTTTTAAAAATGTTGTTTTTTGAAAAAAACCAGTTTTGTGGGAGATGGAAAAAGAAGGGCAATTTGATTCCAAAAATTTTGAAAAAAATATTTTTAGAATCTACAGACAAAATGTGACGAGACTCTAGTTTTCATCATCTTCAAATTCTTCACAGTTTAGCCGCTATAGGTGCCTGAATGTGAAGATTTAGTTTTAAAAAATAATTTCAGTGTCCAGTTTAGCCAAAAATTGTAAACCACTATTGTGGGATCACACACACACACACACACACACACATATACATTTTAGTGTTATATGCTATGTATATATATTATATAATATAAATGTCAATTTAAAGAATACATTGTGTTGATTATTATAGCGCATAGATAACATATAAGTTTGTGCATATGAACTTTGCATATACTGCATTAATAATGATAAAATATGCATAGCATATGATTAATGAATAAATCATGGTAAATAAAGGGCTGCACACAAAGCTAAGGTAGTGAGTTAACATTTTAACATGTTGTTTAAAAGTTATGATAGTGTTGTGAAGCACAAGGATAAGTAAGCCAATGTTGATGTGTCATTTGTGCAAGACAGACAAAGTCAAACTTGTGAAGCAAAGCCAAAATTGAAATGTATGAATAACCTTGACTTAGTCATTGGAGAAAACAATGAACCAAAAGATAGTCCAAGCGTGGTGTTTTGGTGGTGCCAAATTATGAATTGTGTAAGCCAAATTATGAACTGTGTAAATCAAGTAGAAGTCTTTAACCTGTAAATCGATTTCCAGTTGGTAAAGCAATGTGCAAGTATGAATTGGTCAACATAGAGCTGGCCAAATAAGTCGACCTATAGGAGACCATTACCTTGCATTTTTAAACATCTTTCTTGTTTTCTTGAGGAATGAGGTGACTTATTCCCATGGATGTGTATGTGTTCGAAGAGCATCGATTTATGTTGCTACGTTCTTTGTTTAATTGTTGAGTCAAACTAAGGAGTTGAGAAGTGTCATTTTGAGTAGCTTGTTTGTACACAACAAAAGCTCATGTTTTGTATAAATAGGAGTTCCTTTTACTTCATTTGGATGCAAAATTCACTTGCATTCTACTACTTCTTATCTGAGATATTCTTGTTTTGAGCTGAGAGTTTATTTGTGAGGAGACTTGTAAGAGTTATTTAGAGAAATTTTTGAGAGTGGATTTAGAAAATCAAAGAAGAGTTTGTAAGTTGTTCTTGGGAGGACTGAGCTTGGGAATCAGATTGTTCAATTGGAATTTAGTGTTTAACATGCATGTGGATTCTACACTTTTATGCTTTATATGCTAAGTTGCAAAGATTGAGTGTCATTATTTGACTTGTGTGGAAAAGTATATAATTTAGCTAGAATAGGGAAAGGTTATGTTACTTATATGGAATTGAAGGAATCTTGTTGCACTTAGTTTTTAAGAGTTTTATATGAGCGTATGTACATACGCCATATTATGGAGTGGATGCGTTCATTAGTATTATATACTAGGAAAGAAGAAGCTTAAAGTAGCTTATGAAGTTATTTGTGTAATTTGAACTATAAATAGTTCATACGTTATCCTTGGAATTAGATTATCCAAAGAAGGGATTAGCTTACACAAAGAAAATACATAGTAGACATGTTATATTCATAAAAGAAATAGGTTGTTCCTAGGGTTAAAGACTACCCAATGGAAGGAATTGCCTATGCATAGCATATGGGTAAACCCACAAAACTGGTTTATAATTCTAGTGAGGAAGGAAAATTGCAAAAAACACCCCCATGGAGAAGATTTTGGTTTTTGGGGGTTTGAACAAACTTTTGGTTTGAGCGAACCCAAAGGGGTTCACTCGAACCCCCATTCAAGCGAACCTATTTAATGTTGGGTCTCATCATATTCCACATTTCCCAGAATGAAAAACAAAGGAAAACTTAGTGGAAAGGGGGGTTCGCTTGAACCTAAGTTCATTCGAACCCCCTTTTCCCCCTTCTCCCCCTCTAGCACCAAAATTTTCCATAATTTTTCCCTTCGAAGCTCGGTTTGAGGATGAAAATGGAGGAAGTCGACTTCACAGACCCAACTGGATGATGGTAGTCCTCGAAACGAGCTATCCAACAAATATAATTTTAATATGTTTTGGTTTTATTATGTATTTATTTTTTTAGTTTGATTAAACATAAGATCTTTTTTTCAAGCACAATTATCAGTGCACTAGATATTGAAGTCCTTAATCCAATAAAAAAAATTGAATTTCGATACATACAAAAAAAGTTATGTTGTATACGGTCCACCTATGTTTGAATTGTAATTGGTTTGACTTTGAAAAGTTAAGGAAAAAAAAATTCAATAAAACACTATGAAACCAAATGAAAACGCTAGATATGTAGTTACAAATCTAAATTCGAAAAAAATAGAATTTTATCCTTCATGGAAAAAAAGTTATGTTGTATACGGTGAATATCACTCCTTAAAAATGGTGTTTACTGAAAAAAAATTAGTTTTCAAAGGAGATGGAAAAAGAAGTGCAATCTTGATTCCAAAAATGTTGAAAAAAATATATTTAGAATCTATAGACAAAATGTCACAAATCACTAGTTTGCATCATCTTCAAATTCCTCACGGTTTAACCACAATAGGTGCCCAAAAGTGAAGATTTAGTTAGAAAAAATCAATTCATTGTCCAGTTTGGCCAAAACTTGTAAAACAATATTGTGGGATCACCCATATGAATGGTCAAAATCCAAATCGAGCTAAGGGTAGTGGGTGAAGAGATGACACTTTTATATATGAAACTTTGGCCAAAGTAGTGTAAGTAGCCATTGATTACACTGTCAGTTCACTATGATCCATTATAGTATACTAGGCTGAGAATTGTCATACAAATAGGTTGTAGCCATTGTATTAAAGTCTAAGTATGTAGGACACAACACTAAGCTCAGGAAGGCTATTGTTTTGAGGTTACCATACCAATCTCTTCATCGAAGGGAGGGCCATCTTACCATATGTGGAAGATGTGTGCGGGGGACCACATTAATTCTGTGGTTGGTAGAAAAACACTTGAGTGATGCTTCTCCTCATCAGTTGACAGTCAAGATTTGAGGGGGACTACCTAGACCATTCGTATCTATTGCTATTGAAGCTCAGTTAAGCTATGTATGTATCATTGTATTCCATGTTTGGAAATTTGTAAAATGTAATATTTTAATATTGAGAATGAAATCAATACTTTGGAACATTGTTATGTAAAATGTGCTCATTATTCTCTTTTTGGAAAGAAAATTTTTATTGCAATGGGAATTGAATATAGTTTATTTACTTGAGGTTAAAACATAGAGACTTTATTTTCATAGAACAATTGGCATGTTAAATTATGGTTCAACCAATCATCTGCCCTTTTTGCTAAGGTTTTGAAAGGATGAAATATATTTTATGGAATTACTTATTTGTTAAAAAGCAATGGTATGCTATGTTTAGAGACTTTTTTGCAATTTTTGATCATGATCTAAATTGGAAAGAAGTTGTTTTTGTTTTTGGTTTGCAACAATTGTCATCAAGAAGTTGGTACTCTATGACTTTACTTTAATATATTTTTTCAGGTGACTTTTCTTTTTTGTAGCTCCAACTATTTTGCAAGAAGAATGTGAAGGCCATGAACTAACTTCAACAATTCAAGGAACACGTTTTTAAGTTTCAGCTTGATAACAAGCTTAATCAATGTAAGACTATTGTATAGTTTATATAATTTTTTATATTTTTCTTGCAATTCTTATGAGTAAGTTTTATCTATCTATATTGTTTTTCCTTTTAACTACCTATTGGAAACTTTCATTCTTATTTTTGCTTTAACACAACATATAAAAAAATCCTAACCCATATTTTTAAAAAAGGAAGCTCCTTACCCATATAAAAACAAGGCCGCATTGTTGCAAAGTTCCTCCAAATGCTAGCAAGCGGTTTTGTTTTATCTTTTTTAACAATGATAAGGAAAGGTGATTTAAATGTTGTCAAATATGAAAACCATTTGATCACTTATGTATAACTATTTTTTTTTTTGTATAAACAATTATTTTCTTTTGTATGAGCATACCTGTTAATAACAAACCTTTTGTTTCCTGAACAATAATGTCCATAATTTTTATGTTAGGATTAATTAGGCTAAAATTTTGAGTTTAATTATGGTTATTGTTATGGTTAAGATCAAGGTCTGGAATTAATGTTATAATTTAATTAGGGCTCAGAGTTAAGGTTAGAGTTCAATAAATGGTCAATTACAATTAATGTTAGGGTTAGGAATTTATTAGGGATAAGATTACAATTACATACCTTTGGTATTACAATTTAAGAAGATTTCTTTTATAATTTTCTTTTGTGTAAAAATTAGCGCACCTTTCATAAGTATTTGGTTAATTAATTAAATAAAAAAATAGTACTGTAATAAAAAGGTTAAGTAAATATGAAAAAATTAAGTCTACAAGTATTTAGCTCTAAATTTAATAAAATATCTATTATACAAATATTAGGAATGTATTTTTCATACGTTATAATTTAAAAATTTAATGATTATCACCAATTTATGAATTTGATTGTGCACTATTTTGGTTCATTTATAATGTCATCTAAGTGATCTCTATATATGTAGAATTGAACTTGAAGTTTGAATCTAAATTTGTAACTCACACACTTGATCTCCCTAAATTACATTATTTGAAACTTGTTTGTCTCTATGTATGTGCTCTAAATTTGATAGGGAACATGTGTTATTTAAATGGATTTGAATTTTGAAATTTAAATTTAAAATTTTGAGTTTCTTATTTAAAAATGTTAAATTGATGTAAATCCTTTTATCATATTATTAATATGTGATATATAAATAATAATAAATATACTTATAAAATGAATTGAATAATATATATTTAATATTTATATCATATAAATATTAAAATCTAAAAAATAAAATTATTAGCACACATATATATTATAAAGTTAATTAATTTAAATTATTTTTAATCTAAAAAAGACAAGAAAAAATGTATAAAATATCTAGGTTATGTTTTCCAAAATATTTATAATTTTAAAAAATATTAATATTTTAATTAATTCCATATATTTATATTATGAAAATTCATTTGACAACAATAAATATGAATTTTGGAGGTCCCCAAAATCAATAGGCGATGGCGAGGAGCACGGTGGTTTCAGGTTTGAAGTGCGAAGGTAGGGAAAGCTGGGCGGACGAAGTGATTAGGGAAAAGCCAAAGATAGTAGTGTCGCTGGATGATAATCATACCCCACAATGGGTGTTTTCCAATGGAGATTGGGTAGATCATTGTCATCCGCAACTCCGGAAGCATTCATGTGAAGACCAGGTAGCTCAGGGTTTTGTCTATGTGCAACACGATTCTCCTTCAGATGATTCAAGAGAAGAATGGCGAGGCAATGCTGGTAAGAAGGCCACGCAACTAGGGCTCCATTACCATAAAACTCAAAATAAATCAGTATGGAGGAAAAAAGAAATATTTCGCAACGAAGGAAGGAATGCCTTTGCGGGGAACCAGGATCCAAAGAATGAATGAAACCCTATTACATCAAAAGTACAGGAAATTTTGCTGATCGACATATCGCATGAAATAAAGAATGACGTGAAAATTTTAGGGGATTTCGCTCTAATTTGTCTTTTCATTGGAGGTAGTCCCAGTAGGGCAGAGATTAGAGATTGGATAAAGATGGAATGGAAGACAGAAGTATTACTTAGGTTTCTGCCAAAAAAAAAAATTATGGTGGTTTTTGCAGACGAAGAGTCAATGAAAAAGATAGCAGAGGGCGACGTGTGGCATATGGGAATATTTTTGCTTTACATGCAAACCTGGGAAAAAAAATTTGATCCTACCCAGTTCAAGCCGTATGACCAACCAGTCTGGATTCGCCTATACAACCTTCCATTTGAATATTGGAATGGTGGCTGCTTGGAAAAGATAGGAAGATCACTAGGTACTTTGTTGGACATCGATATGGATATCATAGATAGTGATTTATATAAATATGCAAGGCTGCAGATCGTTGCAATCAATACCATACCTGAATCAATAAAATTACAAGTGGAAGGAGAAATCTGGAACCAAGTTGTTGAAATAGAAGAGGATAAAAAGTTATGCCTTAAATGTGGTTCAAGCATGCATAATGAGATGTCATGCAAAATCGGGAAAGGAAAAAGGGAACTTAGGTGAGTGGAAAGGGAGAGTAATAGAATGATGAATAAAATACAAATAGTTCCATATGTGACAAGTGTGCCAAAGTCGGGATCAAAATTTTCTAAGGAAAAGGAATTTGTGGGGTCGTGCACAGATCAAGATCATATCAATGTGCCCAGGTCACACCAGCCCCCAGAAGAAATGGCGAAATTGGACAATCAGAAAGAAGTTTAGATGGAAAAATACACTCCTTTGACATATTTTGATGCTTAAATGGAACCTGAAGATGAGTTAGATATTATTGATGAAAGAAGTATTACTCAAACTACAATTCTGCATTTGGGTGTGGGAAAATTTAGAAAACAAAGAAAATCCTGAGGCAAAAAATCATTCAAACAATTGAGGGAAGAAGAGGCAATTGTTAGAAATTATCCCAGCATCAAAGAATTCTTAAGTACCAAGGGAGGATCGGCCTCCCTTGGGAAACAATGAAGCTCACCACCTGGAATGTTATGGGCCTAATGGCCCCTGACAGAAGACGCTTGGTTAGGCATCAGTTGCAAAATTGTGTAAGCGATGTAATTCTTATACAAGAAACTAAGTTGTCACAAATTGAGGCAGGGGCATTTTTGAAATACATCAGGTCATGGAATGGCTTCTTTCAAGAATCGGTTGGTGCTTTAGGGGGTCTTGGGTTAATTTGGAAGGAAAATGAAGTCTCAGTAAAAGTCTTGTGCTCACAAGTGAATTGGTTAGCGGCGAAAGTTTTTAGTATGAGTCTCAACCTTTCATTCATTCTCATCAACATTTATGGTCCTATTGGAACGAAGGAGAAAGCTTTAGTTTGGTTGGAGGTCTTGAGCTTCATTAACGATCATTCATGCTCAAACATTATTGTTGGAGGCGATTTCAATGTGGTTTTAGAGATCTCTGAAAAAAGTGGAGGGATAAGGTCTAAAACTCAAGTAATGTTAGATTTCAGGAAGTTTGTTGCTTGCTCGGGATTGGATGATTGTCAAACCTCGAATGGTGTATTCACATGGACCAACCAGTGCAAGGATTTTACGGTAATATCAGAGAGATTGGATAGATTCATGATATCACCAGGGTAGCGCAATTTCTGCTCAACCATCGAGGCTCACATATTGCCAAACTCCATTTCGAATCACTTTCCTGTCAAACTTAACCTTTGTAAAGGATTGAACCTCCCAAAGTCAACATTCAGGTTCATGAGTATGTGGTGGCGTGATGATAAACTATTGAAGTTGTTGGAAATCTGGTGGAAAGAATATCATGTCGGGGGTTTGGCTAGTTTTAAAATCGTTAAAAAATTGCAGTATCTGAAACATAAACTTAAAGAATGGAACAAGGACAAATTTCTGAATATATTCTTAGAGAAGGCAAGAGTGGAGGTAGAATTGCAAGCTTTAAATGAGAAGGTGATCAGAGATGGAATGAGAAACAAGGAATTTGTGCGTGAGAAAGATCTAAAGAACGAACTTGCAGAAATACTCAAGATGGAAGAAATATTCTGGAGGGACAAATCAAGAGAAGTTTGGCTTTCAGATGGTGATTCGAATTCAAAAAAATTTAATGCCTCAGTGTTGGCCCGAAGAGCAGCAAACAAAATTGAATCAATTTACTCGCAGGACTGTTCCTTGAAACATGGCACTACAGACATTGGGTTAGAGGCAAAGGCATTCTTTAAAAAATTGCTAGGGGAATATACTGGAACTTGTGGTGAGGGGAGCATTTTGGACGCAATAGAAAGAAGGATGGATAGCGTGGACAACGCCATGTTAGTGGAACCAGTTTCATTGGAGGAAGTAAAGGTGGCCCTATTTCAGTTACATCCTGACAAGGCCCCTGGGCCGGATGGATTTCCTGCTTAGTTTTTCCAAAATTGCTGGGGCTTCTTAGGGTCGGAATTGTGGCTAATGGTTGAGGACTTCAGGAAGTCAAGGAGATTTGTCAAGGATATCAATAATTCAGTTTTAGCCCTTATTCCCAAAAAGACTGAATGTCGAACCTTTGGTGATTATAGGCCAATTTCTCTCTGCAATATTGTTTATAAGGTACTGGAAAAAGTATTAACAAACAGACTTAAAAAAATACTATGGAAGATTATTGCTCCTGAGCAGACTGGCTTCATTCCGGGGAGGGAGATAACTGACAGTATTCTTCTCATTAGTGAAGTGGTGCATTCGCTAAAAGTAGACAAAACTGCTGGCATGGTGATTAAGTTGGATGTTTGCAAAGC